>JAOTQW010101043.1:0-10163 GCA_026260075.1 Sisor rabdophorus | reverse complement strand
TCCTCCCACAGTCCAAAAACATGTGCATTAGGTTCATTGGTGACTCTAAATTGCCTGTAGGAGTGAGTGTCAGTGCTTGTGGTTGTGTACGTGTGGAATAAGCGGGTATAGAAGATGAATGAATGAATACTCAAACAACTAAAACACCCAGAAATCAATTTTAGTCATGACCAACAGCAGTGTATTTTTTATAGAGATCCCCAGACTCACTTCTGCAGTGTTTAGCATCAGATTTCTGTAGGACACCTGCCTGTAAGATTCAACTATACATAGCCTTAGCACCAAACACAAATCAACATAATGTACAAGTTATTGACCTGTGGAAGAAAACCAGAGAACCCTGCGTAAACCCACGCAAGCACGGGGAGAACATCCAAACTCTGCAGAGAAAGATCCTGTGACTGGGAATTGAACCCGGAACCTTTCTGCTGAGGCGACCATGCTAACCACAACGCCACTGCCCCGCCTGTGCTAATTAAAGTTAGAGCTAAACTCTTAGGGAGACCAGCGTACCAGCTGAGTGTGGCGTTCCCTGTTTTACAGCATCAGACAGTTTTGCAATAAAAAAAATGCCATTTAAAATTTAATTGGGTCATCGGGGGCCAGTAGAGAATATACAGTACCTGGAAGCAGCTGATACATATCTTTGTGTGACGATATGTTGTAACACACTTTGCCTATCTTGCAAAAGAAATCTTGAAACACCAAATTATGAATCATAAATGAAAGAAAAACTGGAAAGGAAGTGAACTGATTCAGTTATCGTAAAATGTGTGATTATTTGGGGTTTATGGTATTTTTGAATCCGGCGTTATTATTCTAAAATTTAGTCCATGACTTATTGAAATGGTAACTCCGCCAGCATACGAACAGAATAGACAAAAATATATATATATAATATTTCGGGCTATTTTTATATATGTGCATTCTAAAATGCTTTACTGCTCACAGTGGTTTCGTAATTACATGATAAAACTTTTGTTTACACGTATAAGCAGCTAAAAAGTATTCCTATTAAAGTATATATAGCCTACATACAGACCTAGTTACACTATGCTGGAAATTTGTATTGCAGATGATATTCCTATAGCATTTTGAAATTAGGGATTTCACTAAAAAGGAAAGTATAATCTAAAATTAAGACAGAACAAAGGACTAAAGGAAAAGGTTTTTTTTCTTAGTCCAGAGGTAGCACCAATTTTTTAGTAAGAGTGTAGCGAGGCTCAGGCATCTGCTTGTGATTGTTTAAATCTTGCGCACTTACACTGTGGTTCACCCTTGTCAGAATTGTTAAGATGTCTTCCTTTCTGTTAAAGCAAAACAAAAACATTTTATTGTAATTGCCACATCAAGAAACTAAGATTGGTAATTTAGTTAAACAAGTGGTAAAGCTGAAAAGACTGCTAACTGGAGGATCAGGGTTCATTTCCCCAAATGTACTGTAATGAAAGTCATAAAAGAAATTTAAAAAAAAATGTTCCCCCCACCGCCACCAAAATACATGGACAGGAACATCCTTATTTTTTGCTTGTTTCAGGTGTCAACAACTAATTATTATGCAAAAGTATATTATTAACATATAATATAATTATAATTTCTAAAGGAATCGGGTTTGTTCTCTTCATTCACTTACCTCTGACATCCTTCATAAAGATGTTTGCACAAGTCCTGTATAAAAATGGATCCATCTTTTGTGTTACGATAAGACTTGTAGGATTCCACAGTTGACATTCCAATAAGAAAGTCTGCTTCGATAGGAATTCTGCTGAAACCAGCCTTTACAGCATCCTCCTCACACTCGTTAGCTTCTATGCCATCCTGCTTCAATATACCCTGCTGCAGCCCGCTGCCCTGACACGCCTGAATGAAGAAAAGTTTGGGCTTGCCCAAGAGGGCTAAGCAGTGGGTGAAGGGTCGTATGAGGTGGCGGATCGGAACAGGTATGCCATCAATCCCTAACACTGTTCCCTGTTCACCATGTGAGAGGATGCAGCAAACAAAGGCATCCATTTCAAAGTGGTTTCTTGATGAAAACTCCTCCACGGCATTACTCATTTCTGAACTAGTAAGATTTCTTCTTTCTTCCACTAAAAAGTGCAGTCTGGTGAAAACTTGTGTGAGTTTATCTACAAAACAGTTAAAAAACTGTGTGAGGAAAAAAAGGAAATCACTATTTTTAAATTATAAGTAAGACATCAAACAGAACCATTGTAGCTGATGCGGCCTGTAATATAAAATTTGTATAAATATGGTCTGTAGGAGGGTGGCCAGTGGCGAAGTGGTTGGCAGAATGGTCTGTAGGACGTACCTTTATCTACATCCGTCCCTTTCCTATCACCAAGTCCAGTAATCTTCTGAAATGTGTGGTTGTTAATAATCAGACAGTGTCCTAAGGGTCTCTGCTTCATGGGATAACATTCATCCATCTTTAAAAACATAAAAATTAATATTGTTATGTTGGGTAATACATTTTCATGGATATTTTTCTGCAATACTAAACATGAATTTTAACAAACATTGCTCGCATTATTTGGATCTTCATCTGGCCTTCCTTGGGAGTCAACGCTCTCAATGCTGGACAAGAAACCTGTAGCTGGGAAGATTACATAAATAGAAAAATTAATAAAGACAAACAAAAAAGAAAAAAAATGAACATTATATATGGTCCAATGCTAAAGTTACTGTAAAACATTACATACATGAAGGATTTGCTATAGGCGGGATCTGAAAACAAGAAATATATAACATATACTAGGCCTTTAATTATTATATGTAAATGTAAAACACACATGTATAACATTGAGATGTTGATTTAGCCATGTGCCACACTTACATTTATAAGTCCATCCCGAGGCTGTACAGACAGACAGATATTTTCTACCCCTTTAGACACGCTCTTCTCCTGATCTATATATTTTATATATATATATATAAAAATAAAAACAATCCGAAAAAAATTAAAGAACGAATGGGACAAAGAAAGGCAAGAGTAAAAGGAATATATATTAAGGGAAAGTGAACACAGAATTACCTGGGACTGAAATACATTCAGGTGCCCTGGTTCCACTTGTGTTCTTGAATTTATGTACCCTATAAGCTAGCTCTTTACTGCATCTACTCAGGACATCCTCCAGTTTATCCAGGTTGTCCTCTCCAAGCATTTCCATTTTCTCCATCTCAGACAGGACGTCAAGAAATGACTGCAATATTCAATAATACAAAAATAAACTGTCTTCATATTAATCCTCTTAAACTTCTAAACGTTAGAATTGGTTAATTCTATATAATTGACATACGTACAGCAGAATTAAGTTTTCCTTTAGGCATCTCGTTTAAAAGGAACTTTATATTATGCAGATTTTCATGAGTTACATCGGCAGATAGATCATAAAGCATCTTTCTAAAACAAACAAAAGGCAATGTGTCAAAAGGCAGATACAAATTTACTACCTTTTTATAAACAATGCTTAAAAGTTTAACAAATACAACATTAAAAATATTTCAAATGACAGCATATCGTCAAATAGGGTTTATTGATGATAAATTAATATGAGGTTAATGTAAAGAGATGATAAAAGTCATCTCTTTCATCATAAAAAGATTCAGATCTTTTTATATCATCTCAAAACAGCTGTTGAAGTATAAAATAAAAGGATGCAATCTGGTTTACAGACAATAAAATGCAAAAATACACTGCGTTTCACATTATTGTCCAAATTTAGTTTTACCCTTTTTCCTAAATAATCTATAAAAATTATAGTTCTCCCAATTTTCAAGTCATCAAGCATAAGAGTATAACTCGGCTGTTTTTGAACAAACCTCCATATCATAATGTTTAAAAAATTGCAGGTTATATTTGCTAAAATCATAAGCTCTTTTAATCAAAAAAATATTTTGACAGAGAAGCCCTTATTTGATAGGAGCTCCCGAATTCTTGCATCTATGGAAATTGTTTGGATGGTTTTGGGTCGATATGAATTGCCTCCCACCCTAATAGATCTTTTGCTTCATGATGCTCCAAAGGTTCTCAATAGGGTTGAGATTTGGGGAGGATGGGGGCCGCACCATGAGGTTTTCTTGTTTTATGCCCATAGCAGTCAATGATACACTTCATGCAGCATGGGATGGTGAATTGTCATGCATTAAGATGATCTTGCTACAAAAGGCACATTTTTTTGTACTATGGAGGAAAATGGTCAGTCAGAAACTTTACAGAGGTCATTTTTACACCTTCAGGGATCTTAAATGGGCCGACCAGCTCTCTCCTCATGATTTTAGCCCAAAACATGACGCCATCACCTCCTTGCTGACGTCTCAGCCTTGTCGGGACATAGTGGCCCACTGCAGGCATTTCTGCTTCTGAGCTTTGGTTAAGAGTGGCTGAATGCCAGGTTTATGCATAACTGCAACCCTCTTGAGGATCCTACACCTTGATGTTCTTGGCACTAAAGAGAAACCATCAGCTTAAAATAACCGTTTGCTTTGCCGTATCTTTTTAGCTGCTGCTCTCTGAACCTGACGCATTTGTCTGGCAGAAATCTCTCATTGTGCCTTTATCTGCTCGAACCCGTGTGTGATCTGAATCGGCTACAAATCTCTTTACGGTATGCTGATCATGGTAAAGGTTTTTTTGAAATATCTAAAGTTGTCATACCTTCGTCTAGGCATTGAAGTATTTCTCGCTTTTTGGGCAGCAGAGAGATCCTTCTTCATATTGCTGTAAAAGGGTGGTCTGCTTAATAATGTGGAACATTCATTCTTAGGTCGTTTTCCCTTTAAGGTGTCTGAGATTGATTAGAGTGATTGGAAGAACCCTAACACACAAACACATTCCCATCCATGTGTTTAAACTGACAGACAAGAAAATGACCTTTAAGCACAATTTGCATAATAATGTGGAACGCAGTGTAATTTAATAATTGTAATTGATGTCTGCAAATTTCTGAGGCCTAAATATTGTAATTTGTATTTTAGGCTTAGCACTGTTGCCTCACAGAAGCAAGGAGGTGCAAATTCTCGGAAAGGGGCCTTTCTTTGCATGTTCTCCCTATGCTTACGTAGATTTACTCCGGTTTCATTTCACAGTCCAAAAACATTAGAAATTCCCCATGGAAATGAATGCAAGTGTGTGTGTCTGTGTGTGTTTGTCCCTGTGATGGACTGGCGACCAGTCCAAAGTGTATAATAAAATATTATTGACCGTCTTTACCTGTACAATGACACACCAGAGTGACTGTTCTCCAACAACCTGCTGACACAGGTTTTGTTAGTGCCCAGTGTGGATAGTAAGTCATATCGGCCTATAGTATAGAGCAGGTCAAAAAGAAAGAGTTTATTTGAGAGCAGGTCTTGCTCTAAGAGTTGGATGAACAGCTGTTTGGCATCCTTTATGTTCTCCAGTCGTTTTCTGCCAAGGTGATCCACACAAAGAAACTTCAGTGCTGCAACCTCGGCCTTTCCCAGCTCCTCATCCACCTTATGAAGCTTTTCGAGATCCATGTTAGGAAGAGCCTGGAGTAGAACCTGTTGATGTAGGCCCTTGCCAGGAGACCTGTAGTTAAAGAAAACTAAATCATCAACTGCTGATAGAGCTACAAGAGTTTGATATAGGACATTTTCAGATCCTTTAACTGTAAGCTAAGTTTTTGAATTTAGCTTGACTAACCTAACATATTGTACATATATAGCAATTATTTTGTATATTTTAAAACATTTTTTTAAATACAAAGATGAAATCGTATAATCGAAAAATATACTTTCAAAGTGTAAGCCTTATTCTCTGTCTGCCACAGTTCCTCTGTTTGAGCTAAAGCAGCACTAATAGATGTTCACTTCATCATCCGTGCCGTAACACCTTACTTACAATCAAACAAACAAAGAAAAACAAACGCGTGCTTTCCTTTATAAACCATTAGATGTTAGCTTCCCTAGACTACTGTTTAATTTAAAATAAAGCAAATTAGACAACATTTCTTGTTGTATTTAACAAGAAATAAAAAAATGTACCTATCGAACTTTCTAGTAAAGTGACGTATGGCTAGCTAACCAGCTAACATATTTCTAAAAGCCCAATTAAAGTTATAGTAATGAAAACACAAGGCAGTCTATATCATTACCTGCTGGGGGATCAGAACAATGTCGACTTACTTAAAAAGTTCTAGAAAACAAATCGTTAACATCTGCTATCCCAACCAGGAAGTAAAAAAAATAAAGTAGTCGAAGCGCCCGCCGGAAAACACCATGTGTCACAGTTTCAGCTGACGTCATTGCCAGACGATTACTGTAGACTTTATAGCTTTTTAAATCGATTTAATACGTATTCATACAGTGTGAGTCCATATCAATGTTTCCAAATGCTTTCAAAGAAATTTTGTAAATTAAATTGTTTTTTACATTTTGCCTGAATAAACTACAGCAATTACATGAAATGCAGTGGACAACATTAGTATTACAGTTTTCATCTGTGAATCTGACTGATATAAACGTCTGAATCAGTTCATTAATCTTTTGAATATTAATTTATTATGATTTATAAAAATAATATACAAATATATAACACACCCATGTTGTACTCAGATTTATTAATTAGTGGTACATTTATTGAATTGTTAATTGTTTCGTTTAAAATTATTTAAATAATTTAGCCTGCATTATACATCATTAACTCTGCTATTCACAGTCCTACACTCTAAAATAATTAATGGGGTTAGTAGAAAAAGCCTAAAGTCATTTTTCATCAGCATAAAAACATACACTTGTTAGTCGTGCATGTTTTAAATTGGTTGATAAGGTCTTTTTAAATGGTCATCAAACTAAAACGAACCAGCTTTTTCTTAACTTAAAATATTTGCGTTTACAATATTAAATTAATATATTATCGCTGTGTGTTTTTGTCGACTTTAAACTAATAGCTGAAATTTACCACTTCTACAAGTGTTAAGGGAAATTGGAGATGGTTTATAGAAATACTTTTAGGAGACAGATATTATTGAAAAAATTTGATTGGATAATTTAGTGGCTCCTAAATTGCTTTTAGGAGTGTGTGTGGTTGTTTGTCTACGCATGACCCTGTGATAGACTAGTGACCTGTTGAGGATGTACCACTGCCTCTGCCCCCTATGTGTGCTGGGATAGGCTCTAAGTTAGGAATTAAGCGGGTATAGAAAGTGAATGAATGAATTTGGCAAGTCTCTTTTTAAAATCTTTAAAAAAGTCTTATTAGAATAATAAGACAAGAAGAAAGTCCCAGAATAAGCTTTACATTTTTTGGTTATGTTTTATTGCTTTAAAAATTAGTCTGTTTACAGTTGGCACAAACCAAAATATCTTTTTATCTTTTTATTGACTACAAAACATTTAAAAAAACGGATTTGGCTAAGATGTGATATCCTCTGTAGCTGGTATGTTTTGTGACGTGTTGAAGGTGGTGGCTGACGAACACTGGGTGTCAAAAGGAATGAAGAAGTCACGAGCAAAGCAAAAAACATCTTGTGGCTTCCTTAAAAGCAGCATTTGCAGAAAGTCAGCCAGTAGTGCTTTCAGCTCAGGGTGCTGTCTAACATAGGAGGAGTGATCAGCCTTCAGCTCTTCCTGCATTTAAGACAATAGAAAAAACAGAAAAAGACTTGATTTAAATTAAAATTTTGCGCATTTAAAAATATTCCTTCTGATATCACTCTCACACTCACTTCTATGGGCAATTTAGAGTCACCAATCAATGTTTTTGGACTGTATGAGGAAACCAGAGTACCCGGAGGATACCGACGCAAGCACAGGGAGAACATGCACACTCGCACAGAAAGACCAGAGAAGCCAACCCACAATCATCCTGCAGTGAGGCGAACATGCTAACCACTACTCCACCGCCACTGAATTTGATTTGTTGGAGTAATAGTTAAGACTAGGATAAACATTTGAAGTATTATAGACTACAAAAGGTTCTAACAAAAAGAAAGGAACAAAATTGTTGGGGGAAAAAAACTTTGGTGGTAGTCCAAAATAAAGCACCATTTCCCCTATTTATTACTGTATATTATTTATTATTTGTGTATGTCATTGAACACAGCCTGTTATCTATCTGTATAGTGGGTTTTGTATTGTCTATTTGCGCACGATGCACTTTATGTTGTTAGGACAGTTTAACGGCGTGGTGGCTTAGTCGCCCGCGTTTGCATGGGTTCACTCTGTGTACTCTGGTTTCCTCCCACAGTCCAAAAAGATGTACATTAGGTTAAATGGTTCTATGTAGCAAGATGATCCCGGAGAAGCAATTCATTTACCTGCTTTTGCTACATATTATTGGTGAAATAACAATAAAGGCTGCTTGATTTGGTGAAATTACTTTACTGAGTGCTTAAATTAAAGTAGTTTAAAGTTTCTGTCAATGATAAAAATTCAGTTGGATTTGTTTGTTTCTAATCAGGAAAATTATTTAGGTTTATGCAATACCTTTCTGTCAAGAAACTTTGAATACAGCTCAATATCATCTTCCCAGATCAGGGGCTTCTTCTGACAGATTGACTTACATTCTTTTTTATCTGAAAACATTAACAATTATGGGTTTGTGCTATGTTTCTCACTTAAATATCATCAGTTCAAGAAATGATTACACAGACCTTCAGTGGTTAGAGGAGGAAGCTGGAGGAGTTTCATTGTTACAGATGAGCCCAGCTGAACTCTGCTGGCTAAATGTCTAGAGTTGAAACAAAATATAAGATAGCATGACTATCACATAGAGTAACTTTATTTTTTGTCTTTGATAAGCTACAGTAAACAGGCAAATTATTGACTGAACTTTAAAAAAGAACCAGGTCCTACCCATCTGGTAGAAAGTAGCAATGCCAGGTTGCTGGGATTTTTTCTGCCAAGTACACAGTCCTCTCAATGCCAAACACCTCCATCATCTCCTCACCAATTTTCTGCTTTTTGTCCTCTAGCGCTTTCTGAATTAGAATAAACAGAGCTTTTTTAAATGAATTGTGCAGTTATTTCAAGAGATTTTAAGAGCATAACCCTGACTACAACAAGCTTCTACTACTTCAATGCTTCATTGTGTTTCGGGCGCTATTATGTTTCTTTTGCTATGGCTAAAGGTGTCAGTAAACTTGCTATGACTAAAATGTCTGCTTGTTGTTTTATTATATTGGGCTAGGGATAAAATGGGAGAGAAAGTGAGAGGAGACGGGAAAGGACCCAAACAACTTAAGCGAGGGTGCTGGCGCCTTCCATTTGAGCAGTGACTTTATCCTGCTTATCTAAAGTTACTCCTGCTTACTGTCTAAAAAATACTTTCTTCATTTAGTTCCTAATTCCCAAATTATTTACCCATTCATTTATTCATCCTTTATACCTGCTTCTTTCCTAACCCGGGGGTAATGGGTGTCTGCTGGAGCCTATCCCAACGCACATAAGGCGGGAAGCAGACAGACTATGGGAGGATACCAGAGAACCTGAAGAAAACCCATGCAAGCACAGGGAGAACATCTCAATCCAACCTCAACCCTAATTTTTGTTTTCGATTTTAAGCCACTTATTAAAAGAGACCGAATGTAAAAATGATGTAATAATAGTATAACATAATCACTGGAGTTGGAATCTATAGCTTAATAAAATGATTATAGAAAAAAACATAATTAAATAGACAAAAATACATGACAATGAATAACTAGGAATAACTTAAATTTGCTTTTGATTACAAAATGTAAAATGTGTAATGTTTAGGTTGAATTAAAAACATACGTAGGTGGACACTCCGATTTGGATGTCGGGATCGAATGACAGAAAGGTTAAATTTTCGGGAACTTTCTTCCGTTGAGCCAAAATACGCAAAATTAGCAGGTTGGAGGCCTCTGACACAAAACCTTGTAGAGAATGCAAAGGAAATGTAAAAGCTTGCGGTTTCACTTCCTAGAAAAGGGCAAAGATACAAAACATACAGTAAAAAAAAGACACAAGCATTATTATTATTATTAGCGTTCTCATGTGTCATCATAACTGTAAAAATGCTTTAGGCTTAATGCCCATTATCTATGTAGCAACAAAACATGAAACGTTCTTACGTCTTTCTCTGTGATGACTCTGTTTACCACTAGATGACTCTCTTGTCTCACCATGTGTATCTTTTTTTCTAGCGTGTATCCCTGCAACTGCAGCATACAACCACA
>JAOTQW010100995.1:0-10166 GCA_026260075.1 Sisor rabdophorus | reverse complement strand
TATATATTGTAATTAGAGTGTGTGTGTGCAGGAGCTGGTAAAGCCCATGACCCAGCAGGACCAAAATGAGTTTCAAAAGAGTTGGGAGGATGCGGAGGCGTGGATGCAGGCCGTCCAGGAAAAACTCAAACTCAACGACAACACTGAAGGACCTAGAGCAGCTTTGGAGGCCCGACTAAGAGATACAGGGGTGAGACCTTTGTTTAAATTTTTGTTCATTTAACAATGCAAGCTAACTGAAAGCTAAAACAAAGCGTATACATGTAGAGGTTGGATATTTTTGGGTGGGGGGGGGCTGTGGGGGCTTTGCTGAGTAAAAACGTATCCTCTCCGGGCTTTAGTGCATCACAAAAAGAGGATTTTTTTTCTGCATACAAAACAGGCTTATCTTATAGGTACATACTGTAAAACAGAAATTGCAAAGCCTTACAATTCCACAACAAGCTTCATTTAAAGAATGACTGGAGTGGTAAAGAAAAGGATTGTTTGTATTATTACTTTATTTGAAATTATATTTTACGACTACTCTTTAATAAATAAATTGTTCAGGGACAGAAACCTACAGGTGAGAACAGCTTTGTCTCCTTGTCTGGGGTCAAACAGTATTCTGACTTGTAAAAGATATACGTGCGAATTAGTTTAATACTTCAGTTATTTTTTTGTATGTTCCGGAACTGCTATTCATTTTGACTTCGTTTTTTTCCCTCTACTTTAACCCCATGAACTTCTTTTCTGTCGAATGTTAAGGATGTTCAACATGAGTCGAATGTATTGCCAATAATTCCTCTCAAGGTGTGGTTCCTCTCAAGGTTTCTTCCTATCCCTCAGGGAGTTTTTTCTTTGCCACCGTCGCCCCCGGCTTGCTCATCAGGGACAAACTGGTTCTGTTACATTCTGTATCATAATTTCATCAATTGTGTAAAGCTGCTTTGTGACAATTACCATTGTAAAAAGCGCTATACAAATAAAACTGAATTGAATTGAATTGAATTGAATAAAATAGTTTCAAAGAGCCAAATACTAACTAAACAAAACTGATTGTGTCCTTACTACTGGAGTGTGTTTACCCAGAGGATGACCAGAAATGAAAAAAATTGTCCTAAAGACGTTGTACATGAGACTGGGGAAAATGCTGGGAGTTCAGCAATAACATAAAGAAAAAAACATCAAACAGATCAGGATTTTATTAACTGAACGTATCCTTATTACTTAGTAGCACTTGATCTTTTTTTAACATTGCATGTTGGCAGTAAATTGTGCAGACGAAGCCAGTCGAGTATTAATTAGGGTTAGGATTAGCTGATCTAGAATTGCACAGTATCAGGCGCATAGGTGGTGAAAATTAGTTATTTGTACCATTGTATTCCCCAAACTACTAAAATTAGCATAGAATAGAATACAGAATTTGAGTTGCAAAGTGATTGAAAATTAATGTATGTCAATCAAACTGTCACCCTTACCTCACACTGCCTTAAGCTTGCCTTGGACATGAGACACTAGTTTACAGTAAATATTTATATTTTCATTATCATCATTGTTGGCATTATATGGTATATTATAATTGTCCTCATTATTAAAATGAACATGACATGATACTTAGAAGTTACACAAAATTAAAAACAAAGAAATTACTCTATTAGTTCCTGAGCTACGCATGTTTATAAGTCGCCGAACTTTGAAGCTGTTTTCTAAAGTTTTTAAAAAGTAGTACTTGAAGTATAATTCTATGGGCCTCATATATTGACCCCTTTATCCAACAATTTCCATCATCAGTACAATTAAACTCACAAATATAACTAAGCGTTATTACTATCTATTTATAGTATTAAATAAATTGTCAACTGTAACAGATTTCTTTAATTCTGACATGTAAATTAGTGGGCAGGGCTAATTCCTGTACTGCATGCAGGAGCCAGGCTTGCAAAATTGCCAGCCTGAAAACCTGGGGTTATTGTGTCTTCCAGTTATGCTACCAAAAAGTATTTACACGCTGAATGTCAGCATATCACATGGTCCAAAACAATATTTTACTGCACTTACCTTCTCTCACAAATATAAATGTGTAATTATACTGTTTTTTGGGAAGCTGCTATTAACATGTAGGGTATTGAAATTTTACTTCTGATTTGTACTAATTTTACACTATATTCATCAGTGACTCTATAGATCTGTTGAGCACCAATTTCTCTGCTATCATCCTGTTATCCATTACTATCAAAAAAACCCCTAAACTGTAATTGTAAAGGTTTTGTAATCCCTGAAGATAACGGAGTTATCCGTTTTTACATTTAATATTTGTTTATTTTTTTTGGGTTTTATTTTCGACCCTAGTGTGTACACTGACAACCAGTGAAATTTATTGTTATAGTAAAGTTGTACATGTTTGATTTTTTTGGGGGGGGGGGGGGTTTCACTGGGTATATTAAGGTAGAAGAAAAAAGTTTAAAAAAAAGAATGAAATACAGTGAAATCATTTCTGTTTAATTTTTTTAAAATACATTCAGATTTTTTTTTTAATGAATAATGGTTTGCCCCAAAGAAAATCCACGAATCGGAGCAGGAGGGCCAGATGAAAATGGACATGGTTCTGGTAGCCGCCGAGGCTCTCCTGACGAACGGAGATGAGGGGCTGAAGAACCAGACCCACTCAAAAGTTAAAGAACTTAAGACACTGTGGGAGGAGACATCCACCTACATCATCCACTGCCACAGGTATAGACCTGAACTTTAACTTATGTCCAAAACAGGAATGCTATCTGCTATATGCAATTCACATTTTATAAAAAGCTACACAATGAGAATGTGTACTATGATAAAGCAAAATTACCAGACCTAGTAGTTTTACAATTGTAATCATTTAAAACCTTTTTTAAATGACTTGAAGTAATGAAATCTTTAAAGTAGACAAAATGGCAGTTTATTACACACAGACAGACAGACAGGTAATTTATGTAATAAAAATAGAAAACCAACCATCATGTTATAATATGCTAATTCTGCATAAAATAATATTAAATATGTATATTGAGTTTCACATTACAGTAAAAAGTTTTCTTCTATACCCGCTTATTCCCGAACTTTTCAGGGTCACGGGGTCTGCTGGAGCCTATCCCAGCGCACGTAGGGCGAGAGGCAGGGAGGTACACGCCAGTCCATCAAAGGGCTAAAAAGTTTTCTTTGGTCTCACAATCAAATTGAAATGATACAGACTTGCAAGTTATCAGAATATTCAAAAATTAAAAAAAAAAACAAGTAATAAAACAACCAGTATTGTTCTCTGCATTCAAACGTTACGGGCATGTCTGGTGGTGGTTTTGGAACCATGCTGACTCCACTTCCACCTCTTCTTTATATAATCGTTTTAAGCAAGTATAAATAGACCAGGCTGTATTGTAAATTATAGCACTCAGGACATCTGCATTTACCTGAGGAAGTAATAACTACCAATTCTTGATAAATAAAAAGATTCTTTTCAGAATTGACTTTAAACCTTGTATTGTCTTGCCATTAACTTTGTCCTGCTTATTTAAAAAGCATTTAAAAAAATCGGATTACATAAATGATAACATCAAACAATTGTCTAAAAATAAAAATGTTTAAAAATTGTCAAATTTAGCCTGAGGACAACTTGAAGGTTAAAAACAGTTGTTCTGTTCCATTGATCTATTCATTGCATCTGAATTAAGCTGTATGTCTTTAATTCGCATCTAAGTTTAGCTAATTTTTTATTATGGTTTAAGCCGCATTGAGTGGGTGTGGCTTCACTGGAGCGAGTATCTAAAAGCCCATGAGGAGTTCAGCATCTGGCTGGTGAAGATGCAGCGGACGCTGGAGCCTCAACTGGAGCTGCAGCTGGATCTCAGAGAGAAGCTCTGGCAGGTGGATCACCACCGTGTGATCAGCAGTGACGTAAAGGCCCAGGAGCCTCTGTTGGAGCGCCTGCTGGATGAAGCTGCTGCGCTTTACAACCGCACCCAGGACCCCAGCGTGGACAAGCAAGCTCGGAACACCCTGCAAGAGGCATACAACAATGTCTGCACCAGGGTCGAGGTAACCTTCAGGAGCTTCAATTGAAAAATTCAAACCAGCAGTCAAAAAAAGTAGAAAATCTAATCCATGCTGCATTTTCGAAATATAACAGTCTTGATTCTGATTGGTCAGAAAGTGTTGATTTAAAAATCTTTCCAGTAAAGTGGGGGTGTAAGTAGATAATTTTTACTTGGAAGTTGAATCCTCCAATGTGAAAACCGATTACTAAAGATACAAAGAATACAAAAATGGAGGTGGCCTATTTTTTTTATACAAAGGAGCAATTAATGGTTAATGGTCTTGTTCAGAGGCCCAGCAGTGGTAACTTGTTGCTGCTAGGAATTGAACCCTGGTCTTTCACATAGCAACACCTTTACCACTGTGCATTTCCACTTTTTCACATTCTATATCCTCCTGAAACCCAAGTAAAAAAGAAAAAGGTTTATCCTTTTCTTGTGTGATTTCCTTCATTTATATTCTCTAACTCAGAGTCACAGGTGTCTGTTGGAGCCTATCCCAGCACACACAGGGGGAAAGGCAGGGGTACACCCACAGACGAACTTACAATCACAGTACAAGTTTTGGACTGAGAGAAAACTGGAGAACCCGGAGTAAAACTGCGCAAGCGCAGGAAAAACACAAACTCGACTCATTTCCATAAAAAGTGGGTGACATACATGTATAAGAACTAGATTCTTAGTTCAGCCATTTTGTGGCAGGTATTTTGTGGATGCAGTATAGGAACTAGTTTCTTGCATCCCAGCCAATAAAATGTCAGATCGCAAGAAAGCTCAGGCTGTTCTCTATAATGTACAGCAGCATTTTATAAAAAACTTCTACTACAGAGGAAACAAGTCAACAGCCAGAGTCTTAGGAGGTTATGGTGGGTAAGTGAAAGCAATTGAATATGGTTATTCAATCATATTGCTCATGATTTTGATCAAATATAAATAGGAATAAATAGACCTCTGAGTTTGTGATGAAGAAGACACTAATTTCCTGCATGACAAATCTCTTTGGTTAGTCATTTAAAAATAATAATACTAATAATAGTCTTTGGAATGCAAGATAAAGGATAAAACTGTGCTGTTTTTTTGTGCTCAAGTATAAACATGTTATATTACTTGTTGTGGCACTCACGACACTTGCTGAATGAAAATGATCGCGCTTGTACGCTGTAATTGCTTTGTTTCCTTTTTACAGGAAAGGCTAGCTTTGGTACAGAAGGTTGCTGAAAAGCATCAGCAGCACCAAAGCCGTGTTTGCGACTTCCAAAAATGGCTGGTGTCGAAGACAGACGAATTGAGTTGTTATACAGAGATAGAAGAGATTTCAGAGAATCGACTGCAAACTCTGCAGGTATCACCATCAATCACTTTAACAGGCAAAGAGGAAAAATGTGCCCTAATATGCTAAGGGGAAAAGCAGGCTTTACATTACAAAGATAATGAGTCATGCTGGCTAGTCTGTTAGATTACAATCTGAGTGCAATACAAGAGCCTCATGATAAGATACATGGGTCACAATGTAAAAAAACGACTGAAGATACAAAGAATACAAAGATGCAGGTGGCCTTTTTTTCCTCCAGGTTTGCCATTGAGACATTCGTTGTATGTGTCAACGACAACTACAGGAGCGGAGAGAGTTGTATTATATGTACTTTGGGCATTCATTTAATAGTAACACAAATTGAGAAAACTTAAATGTGTTTTGCTACTCGAGGTTAGAATATTGATACAAAATTATTTTGAAAAATATTTACCTTTACATTTTACATTTACAGCATTTAGCAGACGCTCTCATCCAGAGCGACGTACAAAAGTGCTTCAAAATATTGCAATACTTAGCCATAATAATATTTTTAATGACATGCCTACCTTGTATCCTAAGGCTCGGTTAAACCAGTCCAGCGGTGGTTTGGGATCTGATTGAGGACTTCTCCCAGCACATTAATTTAGTGTCATATAGGATTGTATTCAAGAGCTCATTCAATTGTTATTGTTGCCCTAGTTTAAAAAAAATGTATGCTTTCACACCAGTACAGTGGGGCAAAAAAAGTATTTAGTCTGTCATCACTTGTGCAAGTTCTCCCACTTAAAAAAAATGAGAGAGGCCTGTAATTTTCACTATAGGTATACCTCAATTATGAGAGACAAAATAAGAAAAGAAATCCAGAAAACCACGTGATCTGATTTTTAAAGACTTTATTAGCAAATTATGGTAAAAATAAGTATTTGGAAACCTACAAATAAACATACACATACCTGCAACGTCTTCTGCTAGAGGCTCCTCTCTCCTCCACTCGTTACATGAATTAATGGCACCTGTTTGAACTTGTTATTAGTATAAAAGACACCTGTCCACAACCTCAAACACTCCACTATGGCCAATACCAGAGAGCTGTCAAAGCACACCAGAAACAAAATTATAGACCTTTACCAGGCTGGAAAGACTGCAATAGGTTTTCAGTTCAGTGTGAAGAAATCAATTGTTTGCTAAAGAGCATTTGGATGACCCAGAAGAGGATTGGGAGAATGTCATATGGTCAAATGAAACCAAAATAGAATTTTTTGAAAGAATGCTGAGTTGCATCCAAAGAACACCATACCTACTGTAAAGCATGAGGTTGGAAACATGCTATGGGGCTGTTTTTCTGCAGGGACCAGGACGACTGATCCATGTGAGGAAAGAATGAATTGGTCCAGCGTTAGATTATGAGTAAAAACCTTCTTCTATTAGCTTCGTAAGTGAAGAGTGAAAAGTCTGTGTTGCCAAGTGACAGCCTCAAAAACATCACTGCTCTAGAGGAGATCTGCATGGAGGAATGGACCAAAATACCAGCAACAGTGTGTAAAAACCTTGTTAAAATGTTTGTCACTGCCAACAAAGGCAACAATATATAACAAAGTATTGAGATTAACTTTTGCTATTGACCAAATACTTATTTTTTTACTATAATTTGCTAATAAATTCTTTAAAAAATCATAAAATGTGATTTTCTTTTCATTTTATGTCTTTTTGGTTTTATGTATGATGAAAATTATAGGCTTCTCTCATCTTTTTAAGTGGAAGAACAATTGGTGGCTGACTAAATTGTTTCTTGCACCACTATAAATTTTCAGTAGAGCTAAAGTTTATCATCATCATTTTGTCATAAGTATTTTTTAAACTTGTTAAAAAATAGCAGTTATCACGATGTTTAGGTGCCAAAGTTAATCTTTATTTTCTGAAGGTGCTTTTACATATTTTTTGTCAAGTGGTCCCAACATTCTGTGTAAAGAGTCACAATCCATGCACATGATTTACAACCCATACACACAATTCACAAACCACACACACTGTTCCTCTCTCTTCAGGACCTGGATGCCAACATGGCCCGTGAGGAAAAGACTCTACTGTACGTTGAGGGCCAGGCAGAGCTTGTGAAGTCTGACACGTCACCCGCAGGAGCTGAGCTCATTACGGAGGAAGTGGAAGAGCTGCGACTAGCGTGGCAGAGGCTGCGGCTTGCACTAGTGAATATCCACAACGAGCTGCAGGGCTCCATAGATGCCCAGAAAGAGTATCACACTCGGTATCAGAAGCTGACAGCAGGCATCAAGCAGCTCCGAGCCCTTGTACGCAAAAAAAGTCTGCAGCTGGAGATTAAGGACAGCGAGTGGAGCGAGGAGAACATGTTGGCTCAGTGGAAGAGCTTCTCAGTGAGTGTGTACTCGTACACTACTTGAACTTACTAAACTCTGTGCTTCAGCAGGAATGCAGACAGTGCATAGTTTACATATTTTTGGCAGTAATTGTAGGGTTTAGGAAAAAATATCAGGATTCCTGACCAGGGAGGGACAGATAAATATGCACAGGCCAAGCCTTGGTCTTGTCATTAAAATAATATAAGTTACCTATTAATTATTTGATATCTGCTTATTTGGCAGGATGTAAGAACAGTCCTATTGGCTGAGGAGCCTCAGGTCGAGCGGCTCAAAGCCGAGCTGAAGGAGTTATATCGTTTCCCACATGATTCCCGAATGCTTTCTGATAATGTATTGACTGCTGTGAAAGAGTACCAGAGGTACTACAACCCACACATACTGTTCAAACAATTCATCACCCATACACATGATTTAAAGAACATTCACAAACATTCAAAACCACTACAGCCTTTACACATCCTTGAATTTTTGTGTAACACATACAAACGATTCACAATACAGTAAACATTTAAAACATTTTCCAAATAGCACACATGATTAATAACACACATAAAAAAGGCCAAAAAAAGGTAAAACTCATCACAGAGCATACATGACGCCCATGTCATATTCAACCAATATACACCATTCGCAGCTCATACAGACTATTTAAAGACTATACAACTTCTCTAAGACCTGCAGAAAACCACTCGCACTCGGTCACAAAAGACTCGCTGTTCACACAGTTCATGACATATAAACTATTCACATGATTCACAGCTTAAACTTATTAGATGCAGGTGTGCACAAACATATGTAATGCTTAGATTGGACCCAGAGTATATTAATCTTATAGACACACACACACTCGCACACACATGCTATAAGAGGATAATGATTGGTGCCTCAGTTTTCATTCACACACACCTTGTTGATGTGAGGCGACCATGCTTCAGTTATCAGTTTATATTAATTATGTGACTTGCTCATGATATTTTGGTGATCATTATTTTTCTAATAATATCAGTGTGTGTTGCAGTGTAAAAGGACGAACATTGCGGCTCTGCTCAGAGAGCGAGGCAGCCCTAAAGCAGTTTCTACAGGATCCCCTGCACGGCTTCGGACAGTGGAGTCAGGCAGCCTCTCAGACGCTCAACACCTCGTCTGAGGTCCACGACTTTTCGCACATCGCTGTGCATGTACAGAATGTAGAGGTAACCGATTATACACAGACACACACACACTCTTTAAAAGACTCATTATCTGCCCTCTATTGGTATAGAATGAGAAATTCTTTTAAAGGTAAGGTTTTTGTGTATTCTTGTGTAGCATGGTTGGTTATTCATCAAGCGCCCCCTACTGGCTGCCAGCCATAATACAGCTCAGTATCATGCACATTTTCACAAATCAAAACCAAAAGTTATATTCAATTAAAAATTAGTTCTCATATTCATATGCTACTGATTTATACTACATTGCAAGATAAAGCTGAAAAGCTGTATATTAAATTAATCCAAGAATATGTTTGATTTTATTTTTGGATGCAGCAGCACTTTAATCCTTCAGTCTGTCCAGCTCTTTTCTATTTGCTTGTTAATGAGATGATTCGTGGCTCAAAACATAACTTTTATTATAACACAACACACACGCACATTCATTGATTGTAAGCATGCCACTTTTTAATTATGCTCCATAAGGTTGAGGTTTATTGTTTTACTGTGTTGAGTAGAAGCTGCTGAAAGACAGCATGCAGTTGCAGGAGCGTCTCAGCTCGCTTCATTTTAAAGCCGACCTCTTGAGCTCTGTGTTTGGCGAGGAGAAAGCTCGGAGCCTGCTGGAGGAAATTGGTATGAACGTCAGGAATAGAGAGCAGCTTCACAACCAATTGCTTCAAAGGAGAACTCGACTGCAGGTGCATGAACTCACCAGCAGAGCACAGAAATCTTAATCATAGATTTTCAAAAGCACAGAGTTACAGTACGAATAAATATGATTTTGATGTTTATTGATCCCCCTCAGGAATTATTATCGAAGACTAAGAGCTTTGACGATGCATGTGACTCTATCCACCAAAAGCTTACATCGCTAGAAAAGAGATTTGACACCACAAATGGACTCCAACCTGATATTCTTGCTAAGAAAAGTCAAGCAGACCAACTAAAGGTCAGCATTGCATTGAGTCTGTTATTCATTTTCCAGAGTCATATTAATATCTGCAACAGACTTTGTAAGCTCTGTGGTTAAGCACTGCTTCTCAACAATGCCTTCTTTTATTAAGAATTAATAGCAATGCTGCTATTAATAAAATTTATAAAAATGCTGCTTATAAAACCTGGATTGTTTTCAGTATGATTTATTACCTTTATTACTATCTTCTTCTTCTCCTTTCGGCTGCCCCCATTTAGGGGTCGCCACAGCGAATCACTTGTCTCCACCTAGCCCTATTCTCTA
>JAOTQW010100956.1:0-10169 GCA_026260075.1 Sisor rabdophorus | reverse complement strand
TCCTCCCACAGTCCAAAAACATATGCATTAGGTTGATTGGTGACTTCAAATTGCCCATAGGAGTGAAAGTGTGTACACAACATAGGTTGTGTGTGTTGCCCTGCGATAGATTGGCGACCTGTCCAAGGTATACCCCTGCCTCTCGCCCTATGTGCACTAAAATAGACACCAGCAGACCCCTGTGACCCCGGATAAGCGGGTATAGAAGATAAATAAATGAATTAATTAATTAATTAATAAAAAAATAAATATATGCAAAATACATATTATAATGGTTATTAGTAAAATGTTTAATATAAGACACTTATTCTAAACCTGCCGATCTTGCTCACACTTCTAAAAGACAGAAGAGACTTAACATACGTGCTAAAGAGGCCAATTTACTTAAAATTAATTGCAGGAGCCATGTGGGTTTAGGAGATATTTTATTAATTATTAAATAAGCCAAACAAGAAAAAAACTCTGCTGTCTGGACAAGGGCAAACTTAAATCGCTTTTGTTTTTTTTTAGTGCTGCACTGGAAACCACAAAGCTTTAAGGAAGTTGCAGTGGATAAAAATCTAAAGTTCACCCGGAAATATTGAACATCAGCGTACAATAACTGTGATACGGCAGGAATTACTGTTGACCCACTTTCAAAAGCAGGCTTATAAACTAAGTTTATAAAAGACGTAAGGATTTAGGGGGGAAAAAGCTTTTTAACAATATATAATAGTAAAAAAAAGATTAATGCATAAGTTTAGTCAGTTTTTTATTGATTACAAAAGTATATATAAAGAGTTCCATTTTAAAAAATTATACTAAAAAGTTCAAAATGTGTACCGATAAAAACATAGACAGGAATTTTGAGTTCCGGTTAAACAAATTCATTTGTAAACAGGAAGCAGCTCATAGTGTGCCTAGTGTGCTCACAAAAATGTTGCTGGCTTAACCACACCACACAATGTTATTTTTGGCTTTCACACCCTTTAAAACTAGTAAAAAAATTCCAAAATGAGTTTGAAGTGCATTGTAATACAACAAATGTTTGTACTTGTACATCAAGCAATGAAACTTGTTAATCCATTGTCAAGGTTTGGTTTTGTTGGAAATGTTTTGAAATCTCCTCCCCCCAAAAATGCACCCCTTACACATTCAGCCTAAATTTTGTAAAATTCACAAAAGATTGTTTTAATTTTAGAACTATTGTACTAAGCTATTTTACCAAACAATGTTAACAATTAAAGCACCTAAACAAACATACGCATACAACAAACAAGCCAATGTTGCCAGATTGGAGATCTCCAGCCAAACTACAACATAAAACCTGCCAAATCTTTTTTTTGGTCTGACTTTTTCTTAGCAGGTTTTGCAGGTTCTTTGCCGCATTGGGCTGCTTTTTAATACTATGGGCATTTTAGGCTTATAAATTTTATAAACAGACTGGGTATAGCCTCTATTTGTACTGAAGATCTTTAATCCAATCTGCTCTTCAGTCTCCGCACTGCTGTAGGTGTGTTTCTGGATGGACAACGTGATCGAAAGCCCTTTTCAAAAATCTCTTACTGAAACTTAAAGCTCAGTTCATTGTTCATCCATCATTAATCACCTCAGACCTGAATGACACCACACACATCCCAGAAGCCTAATAACTGAAATTTACCTGCCAATCTATGGCAGCATAAACAGTCCAATTCCATGCCGATTACAGAATTTCTGCTTCAACTAAATCCGTTTTTAAAACCCAAATAAGCATGTTATTAAAGTTATACTTTAAAAGGATAATCCTGTAGGTAGAGCAACATAAGATGTGGTAAAGGCAGCTGCTCTGAACAGTTTGTCTGTCTGTTTATGATAAGACGGACCAAGTGCTGTAATGTGGGGAAGGTTTTGGGTTTGTACAGGGGCTGTCTGAGTTTCAGTAGAACTGCATCGTCCTGCGTTGTTGCAGGAGCATCTTCTTCCCGCTTTGGTCTCTTCTTGCTCTTGCCATAGCCTATGTAGTGCTGCACCAAATCCGACACGGTAGGAAAGGAAAGCAGCTGGGGGCAGGTGCTGGAACTGTAGTCCAGGCAGAAGCCGTTGCCGCTGTACTCTATGCGTATGTTAGTGGGGCCTCTGTTTGTTTTAACAGAGAGGGTAAAGAAATAGTGTGTATGGCTGCTGTCACGCACGAGGAACGTGCCCTCTGCTGTACCTGCTAGAGCTTCTCCGGCCTGAGCGGCTGAAATATTCCCCCAGTACCAGCCTGAAAAAAGCAATGAAACGAGTTCCAGGTTAGTGTTTTATAATTATCCAAATTAATATATTCCAAATTCAGAGTGAAGATTTGACTAGCAATGTTTGGTTGCTTATAAACTTTATTCATTCATTTATTCATTCATCTTCTATACCCACTTATTATATCCCAGAGCAAACAGGGCAAGAGGCAAGGTTGCACCCTGGACATGTCACCAGTTTATCATAGGGCCACACATGGACGAACAACCACATACACTTACACTATAGGCAACTTAAAATCACCAAACATGTACATTAGTTTCATTCATTTATTCATCTTCTATACCCGCTTATTCCCAAACTCAAGTTCACGGGGGTCTGCTGGAGCCTATCCCTGCGCATATAGGGCGAGGCAGAGGGTACATCCTGGACAGGTCGCCAATCCATCGCAGGGCCACAGACACACTCTCACACATTTACTCCTATGGGTAATTTAGAGCCACCAATCAACCTAATGCTCATGTTAACCGCTACACCTCCACGCCACTCTTTTCATTAGGTTGATTGGTAATTTTAAATTTTCCTTCTAGGAGTGTGTGTGTGTGTGTGTGTGTGTGTGTGTGTGTGTCTGTGTGTGTGTGTGTGTGTGGCCCTGCGATGGACTGGAGACCTGTCCAAGGTGTAGCCCTGCCTCTCACCTTTTGTGCGCTGATAGGCTCCAGCAGACCCCAGTGACTCAGAGTTCGGGATTAAGCGGGTATAGAAGATGAATAAAATTCAAACTGTACCTGAGGCATTAAGGTGCTGAAATGTAGCATGAATGCAGCGCAAGTTTTTTAGAGAATTCCATGAGTGTGCAGATCTGGGGACTGGCTGGTTACAGGGACCATCTGTGTTGTCTGTAAGTCGCATTTCTTCAATAACAATTGCTGAAGGCAGAACTGGACTTCTATTAGGAAAAATAAATCTTTTAATTAGAAATCGACGAAGTGGACAACAAGGGCAGTTCTACGATTCATTTTTAGGGGGGTTTTAAACATCACTATGATGTTAGCTACCATCGTATTATCATTATTATTATCATTATCACCCAGTATTACTGTTTACTAGCTAAATGCCAAAAATTTACTTTGCATTCAAGAAATGTATCATTTTACAGTCAACAAAATACATGACTGCTTCAGTTTTTCTAGCTTGATGATTCATTTATTCATTCATTTTCTATACCCGCTTATTTCTTAACAAGCTGGAGCCTATCCCAGTGCACATAAGGCGAGAGGCAGGGGTACACCCTGGACAGGTAGCAGAGCCACACATACAAGAACAATCACACACACACACACGCACACACACACTTATATGGGCAATTTAGAGTCACCAAACAACCTAATGTAAATTTTTTTGGACTGTGAGAAGAAAGCGGAGTACCACCTTGACAGTTCTAATCACTTTGCCTCCTGCCGCCCAACAAAGTACAAAGTTTTTCTTACAATAATATCTCATCATATTCTATGAAAGCAATTTACTTTAACATTGTCTCCTAACTCCAGCTGTTAAGCAGCAGAAGCCATAGCACTTCTAAAGAAAAGTTATCCCACAAAGCAAAGAAAATATCTTTTATTAAATCTTAGATTATTTATTTTCATTTTTATTTTAAAAATTATATTTATGTTTAGCAGACATACAGGCTCCCTGAAACATTCTAAAGCACTAGGTGGAACATAACTTGACTTAAGCCCAAAACAATTATGTTAGACCATAAGCATGATCCAACAAAATTCTTGCTTTAAATTCTCATTCGATTGGATTTGCACAGTGTGGTCAGTTTTAATTGTGCTTTTATACCTCAAAATTACCTACAGCAGTAGTTTGATCTCCTGCTGACACATTTTGCTCTGAATAGTAAAAGCAAATTAATTATTCATAAACTGATTACATCTTCATTCATTTATCTTCTATACCCGCTTGTTGTCTAACTTTGGGTCAAACGGTCTGCTGAAACCTATCCTAGCGCACATGGGGCGAAAGGCAGGGGTACACCCTGGTCAGACTATCGCAGGACCACACATAGACAAACAACCACACACACTCACACTCCCTCATTCCTATGGGCAATTTAGAGTCACCAATCATAATGCACTTTTTTTGGACTGTGGGAGAAAACCAGCGAACCTAGGCACGAGGAGTACATGCACATTCTGCACAGAGAGACAGCATAACCAAGAAACCTTCTTGCTGTAAGGCAACTGTGTTTACAGATCAGAAGGAGGCTTTATAAGAATATTATTAATTTAAAAAAATAACTATTCTAATGAAATAAACATCACTCATTGTAACACTTGAAGAACTACACCTCCCTTAATATATAAGGATATGATGACCTACCACAGCTCTCCAATCTACAATTAAGCACAATCTGATAATAATTCAAAGATGAATATAAGATTTATTATATTAAAGACACGTGCTGCTGGGAAAATTCAGCTCTAATTGTATTATCATTTTTATGGTGCTAGCTTTGCTTTGTATTTTTAGATTTCTTCAGGCATACAACTGGAGCTGACTTAATTAAGTCTTAGTCATGTAATAAGACTTAGTCAGCAATTTAAGTGAATTTACAGCAGGAAAAGGGGAACCAAAAAGCGATTTCAAGAGAATTCAGGTAAAAATTTAAAAATGAACAAATAGAAACTGTATAATGGGCAAGTTTATTTGTGTATTCATCTATTTATTACTATAATAATAATAATTATAATAATTACTATTATTAAATGTCATTTATTCATAATAAACATTAAAATCTATAAAGTGAAAAGAATCATTCAGAAAAATATATAAGTCCACGATTACTTTAAAAGATGGTGTATTTTTTTAATGTCATGTTTTGGGAAAAAACAATAGTTATAGATTTATTATCAGGAAGATAGTGTATACGGCGTAGATGTTATTATTATTTGTTTTTTGTTTTTTTTTTTTAAAAAAAGGTCTTACCTTTGCACACACAATAGCATCCCGAATTCATTCGAAATGGATCGATCCGTGTGGAGTAACGAACTTTTTTTTACGGTTTAAAGATGCTGAATTAATGATAAATTAGGAAATCCGAGCCGACATCTTTGGCGGATAATGGCGACTAACCGGCGCTCCGCTTCAGCCTGGGATCTAACATTTTCAGCTCGTCGGCAGAAGCACACGCTGTTCCGTGTAAAACTCCACGGATATTAGAAAAACTCAGCGTTTTTTCCTACCAGAAGAACACCGGGGAAACGTTTTCCGAGAATCAGCCTGTTGTGGCAGGAGCGTCCGTCTGCGCAGTGCGTTTCACGGAACTGCGCTCGAAAGCTTTGGTGCGCGCTGATTGGTCTACTGCTTAGTGAACACACCAGTAAACGCGAAACTGGGGACTTTTCCTAGTAAGAGGCTTTCCAGGAAAACCTGTACCAGTCACTTGAAATGGGCACGTCCCGAAGCATAAATCATCCGCAATAATGAGCGCATCAAAGCACTCCTTCTGTTTGGCGCAGGGCGTATTAGGCTGCTCCCCTGATATTTATAAAGAAAGTAGTCGGTCTACTGTTGTCAACCTTTTAAAGCCTTATATAAAAAGAACAATGTTTGTTCCACCCTTTTTTAAAAGCTGTGCCGGGTTTCGGGATTATCTCTTAAAGCTTTTTAAAGACAGCTTCTTTTGTTATATATACACACAACTTTACTTTTCAAGCATTTTATTTGGAACGTTTGTTAATTTAGTCAATTTAAACCCAGTCAGTGGTGCCACTAGCAATTTGGGGCCCTATAAAAATATGAGGTTAGGCTTCCCACCACACCCTTTCCTAACTAAAACATACTATCACATTACTGCTAGTAAAGTGTGTGGGCCCTTAGAATCATCGGAACATTCCCAGGCTAACCAATTTAGGTTCTGACAATGTTTTTTTAATGTTGGAAAAAGCCTGGGAATTGTTCAAAAGTTATTCAATAATATTTTTGTGTTGTTGTGTATGAAAAATATAAAAAAAACTTCTTATTACATTATGAAAATATTCCATGAACATTATTTTAAACATGAATTCTCCTAATCGTGTTAGATCTTAAATAATGACAGTGAAAGTTATGGAAACGTTCCTGGGCTAGCTGAAACATTTCCATTATACTCCCACTTCGGTCATCAACTCAAATTTAAGTTTCTTAACAGTGACTTAAATAGGCTCGCTTTACAAATGTGGTGACATGGAAAGCATTTCAGTACAACATTTTACACTAGTAGAACCACATCAGGTTCAACTTCTGTCCTATTATGAGTGCGTGTGTGCGTGTGCATGTGTGTGTGTGTGTGTGTGTGTGTGTGTGCACTGTCAGTTCAGGAAATGCTCATTTGATGTGTCATACAAAGCTTGTGGCGTTTGTGTGTTGATCTGATGATGTCTTAATCTTATTGATTATATTAATCTCCTGGAGGCTCACCAGAAGAATACCACCTTTTTTGACTTTTTATAAGAAATCCAAACAAGGACTGCTGAATAACTGTACAGAAACAGGTTTTATTTGACTATTATGCAAAATAATTATTGTTCTATAATCATGGCCTTTTCAAATACAGTGGGTGTCAGAACCATAAGCGAGAATAGACATGTGATTAGAGGCAGGAAACTGGGGGAAACAAAGCCATACAACAGGATGCAGGTGGACATATATGGAGGCTTCGTCTGGGTTCATGCAGCATTCTCGGTTCCTAGAGCTCTTCACCATTCTCACCTTTTCCCTTGATTAGACGTTTGTTACCCCGTTTTCCTGTGGGGGCCTTTGGCTTGGCAAAGGCTTGTTTCAGGGCCGGTGGCTTAGGGTGAACTTCTTCATGTAAGTATTCTTCGGTCAAGCCCTCTCCACTGTCTATTTCAAGCTTCAAAAACACACCGAAAAAAAATCTGTAAGACAACTGAAGAGATTTCATGCAACATCAAATTCGTATTCCTTATTCAGTCGTAAAGTATAAACCCAGCCCAGCAGAGCCTTCTCATTGGGAAGACTTGTTCACAAAAACAATCCGCTCCATAATTAGTGTTCTCACACTTTCTTAGAAAACGCCTTCCAAGATTTGCTTTATGAGTCATGCAGCATAGCTACTTCTCATAGAAGGTTATTTCACATGAGATTCTTACAATTAAAGCGTGGTTATTTAGGGAAGCTTACTATACATTAGTCATAAACTTAGTTTTAGTTGAAATAAGTTTAGATTATCTTTAATTGTATAAAACTAGGAAAAATAAAAAATTGACCTAGGCGGCATGGTGGCGTAGTGTTTAGCACAGTCGCCTTTCTGTGAGGAGTTTGCATGTTTGTGTGGGTTTTCTCCAGGTACTCCGGTTTCCTGCCACAGTCCAAAGACATGTGCATTAGGTTAATATGTGACTCTAAATTGCCCATAGGAGTGAATGAGAGTGTGTGTGTGTAGCCCTGCGATGGACTGGTGACCTGTCCGGGGTGTACCCCCTGCCTCTCGCCCAATGTGGGCTGGGATAGGCTCCAGCAGACCCCGTGACCCCGGGAATAAGAGAATATGAAGATGAAAGAATGAATGACCCAGACGGCAAGCTGGCATAGTGGTTAGCACAGTCGCCTTAGACAAAACGGTCCTGGGTTCGAATCATTTCTCTGCGGAGTTTGCATGTTCTCTCCGCGCTTGCATAGTCACTGGGGATTATAATAAATTATTATTAGTTCTTTAAGCTATTGTTAATGATGATGACATTAAATCTATATTAATTTAAAAGCAATACAATGAATATAGGGCTTTATTATTATAAGTGACATAGATTTTACTGACATTGTAGCTCAACTTTACACCTTTCCACGCGATTTCCATGACTGGAAAGCCATTTTAATGAATTGCAGGCATTCCAGTTTTCCCAGGATATGTTTTTTCCCCTATGTTTTTTTCATCCTGTGTCTGGTTATCATTGACTGACAGTAAACACTGATAACGGGGAACCACCATTCTAATTACCTTCTTACTGATCTCTATGTGGTAATCCTTCTCCACCTCCTCCAGTAGCCGGTTCTTACAGCTAGAGTAGAGCATCCTCTCCTTGATGCTGCAGCTGTACCCAGGCATGGAGTAGATGAATACTATAATCACACACAAAAACACAGGTATGAAGAATGGGATAAAAAGGTAACAAAAATATTCTAATGTTTAAACCACTTCCAGGAAAGTTTTATGCTTGATGGCAGGACAGTGTTAAAATATAACCTTTTTTCTGTGTATCTTGCGCTTTGACATGCTACTTCTGTGTATTGTGTCAAATTCTGTAAATGTCTATCAAAAGCCTTGGGAGTGTAACTGTTTTTCCTAGGCAACTGTTTTTACAGTTCTTCAAAATCGATAAAAACCCTGTTTATACACAACTCTCTCCACCTAGTCCTCATTACAGACATGTCTGGTAATCAGCTACACACGACAGATGCAACATTTCCTGTGTTTTTTGTAGCAGATCAGAAAGTGCTGATGAGCAAAAAGCTTTTGGTTGCTTTGGTGCAAGTGTAAAACATCAACTATACATTAAGATGTTTAAAACTAAAATGGAGTAATAAAAAAATACCATCAGTAAGATAAAGTATCTGTCTGACTGCATAAAGGTATTAAAAGTTTAATACCTTTATTCATTCATTCATTTAATTTGGATTTATTCCATTTATTTTGTTTTGCTTTGTTAGATTTTAATTGTATTTACTGTATGATTTTTTTTTGTTTTGTATGACTTTTTGATGTATTGTGTCTTTTACCGTGTTTTATTTGCTCTTTATTGCTATGTATGGTGTCCTTAAGTGGTTAGAAAGGCGCATTTAAATAAAATGTATTATTATTATTGTTTATACTAAAGAGATAAATGTAATGAATATTAATTTATTAATATAAATTAGACTCCAGCAGACCCCCATGACCCAGAGTTTGGGAATAAGCAGGTATAGAAGATAAAGGATGAATGAAATATTGCAGGGTAACACAGTACGAGGGGTTAATACCAGAGCTACAATTAAAAGGAATCTGACAATCTGAGGACTGACCCACAACCTCCACATTCTGGCCCTGATACAAGTGTTTATACAGGAAGAAGTGATAGCGAGGAACATCAGCAGGGATTCGGGATGGCAGCTCACAAATCTCTGTAGGATTAGTGTGAACCAGCTCGATTGTTTCTCTCTCAGTGTCCAGCTTCTGTAAATACACACACGCAGATATGAACACCAGAATGTTACAGAAAGTTACATTTACAGACGCCCTTATCCAGAGCGACTTACAATTGAGCAATTGTAACCAATGTGGGCTCCTTGCTCAGGTGCTGGGAATCAAACCCTGGTTGTTCTGGTATAAGTCCAACACCTTTACACTAGCCCACCCCATTATTAATATTGTGTGTGTGTGTGTGTGTGTGTGTATTCAATAGGACATACCAGTTGGATATAGTTGATGCACCTTTGTTTGAGTAGATGTAAAGCTTGTTTAGCTTCCTCCTGTAATGGGAACGCCAATCCCTGCAGATTCAATGGCCTACTGTCCAAAGTTATCTGCGTCTTCCACACGTACGCACATGCACACAGTCACCATTATCTCCATTTATGATGCAATAGCTAATCACCTCATTTATCTAATATCAACTGTTAGAAAATAATAAAATATGGCCTGTTTTTGTAATTAACAAATGTGTTGGGTAATTACTTTGATTGTTGTAGATTTGTTTATGATTTATCTGACCAAAAAAAGAAAAAAGCTTGATTCACCTTTCCTTTCCCGACCGGAGTCGAAACCCGTCTTCGCTCCTCCTAAGAAAAAGGAAATACATTCATTCATTCATTCATCTTCTTTACCCGCTTATCCCTGAATCCGGGGTGACAGGGGTCTGCTGGAGCCTATCCGAGCGCACATAGGGTGAAAGGCAGGGGGTACACCCTGGACAGGTCGCCAGTCCATC
>JAOTQW010100919.1:0-10172 GCA_026260075.1 Sisor rabdophorus | reverse complement strand
TTCCCTGGCCTTCCCCCCAAAACACCCAACATGAGCCGTCCCCCTGATAAACTCGCCTAAAAGCTGAAAAGTGAATATTCGTGCAGATATCTGAAGAGGTAAATAATATCAAAATAACCAAGTGTCTTTAATTACTTCAGAGATAAAATCATAGCTATAACTGATCATTAAGAAAAGATGGTAACCAGGTTACACGGCGTTATGTGGTGTTTATCTGCTTTTATATTGTGAAAAATTAATCGACCAAAAAAAAATGTGGGGTCCGGTTAAATATTAGTAGAATATCTTTTAAACAGCGAGACAATTATTTAATTATTAAAAACATATTGATGTTGTACATTCTTTTAATTTGTCGTCTTAGTCGTTATGTTAAACATGTAGTTAATTAATTAATAATTATTTTGTGTAGTGTTCTTTATCCCATTATCCCCAAAATAAACATGTAACCCCAGATCATGGAATATGTTATAAAATATCGTGAATCAATTTGTTCGTTAATTCGTAAATTTGTAACGAAAGTGTAATTTGTGCTTCAGGAAATACTCAGCTTTAACGATTATTGGTATATATCTCGTTCGCCCAAAAGGGGGCAATGTAAGTCTGTGGTTGTCTGTATGTGGCCCTGCGATGGACTGGCAACCTGCCCGGGTGTACCCCCTGTCTTTCGCTCTATGTGCACTGGGATAGGCTTCAGCATACCCCAAATTAGGAAATAAGCGGGTATAGAGGTGAAAGAATGATCTGAATGATGAGGTTTACTTTAAAGTCATTTAGACTTTCAATGAAACATGAAAACAACTAATAAACAGAAATCGACAGAAGTAAAAACTAACAGTTATTTGATTGCTACAGGGTATTACGTATGAAGATTTTTGCATCAAATGACTCTCGATACAACACATTTCTGTAAACTGAATGTCCTGTGTCTTCATTACGTTTTTAGATGTAATGAACAATGTGTAATTCTCACAGCCTGAACATTTCTAAGCTAAAAACAGCTTTGACCTTTTAGCCAAAAAGTGTTTATAGTTATCAGATTTTAAACTCTGCCACTTCCTTCAACAAGACTTTAGAAATATAAGACACATGTTGTAAAAATAACACCCAGAAACCAACACAGTCATTGTTTCCTCAATGTTCCATACACAATATGTTGTTGCTGTAGACAGTCCTGTCATTTGAAACCTAAAACCAGAACAAACTATTATATTCTGTCTACAAGTTCTGTCATGGAGTGAATCAGCAAAAACCTGAAAAATATTTAAGGGACTTGGAAAGCTTACATATGGGAGTAAGTGGTTTAGTACCTGCATAAGATACTGACGAGAAATATCGAGATTGCAGCATGAAGATCAGGGTCGAGGTGAAGATGTTGGCGATGGTGGTCACACTGTTCCTGATTTTAGGTGTGAGTAATGGTCGGGTAATTGACAAGTGTGAATTGGGAGAAGATTTAAACTTGACCCTACCTGCAAACCTTTTTGACCAGATCAACAACCTGGTGGCCAAGAGTAAGTAAAACATACACTGAAATGTAGTTGTTTATACTGCAATATCCATCTTTAGAGTAAACAGTTATGGGGTAAGACTAACAATGTTTGCTGGGACCGACTTGGCCATTGTACAGTAGAGACCTTGCTTAAGGATCCCACAATGGCTGCTTGAAAGTATCTTTTAGTAGTAGCTGTAGCTGCTTTGCCCTACAACATTTCTCTTATTTTAACTATTCTCTTATTTCTCTTATTTTAAAATTACTGGAAACTGTAATGCAACCATTTTTTTCTGAAAATAAAATGTTTTCCATATATTTTACAGTCGTGTGCCATGTGGAGCTGAGCTCCTACTTTAACACCAGCACCATCGATTATGTAACTGGGCCCAACATTAAACGTTTCATACATGGTGGACGCAAGATCAGGTCTGCACATTCAGAGTCCAGTGCAGAAGATTCCAATGCAGAAGACCACCAGAATCCTGCAAGTCGTTTCAGCTTTTTGATAACTGATCCCATAACTAATTCTGAAGATAACATCTCAGACAGTGATGAAGTTCACAGTGGACGCAAGCGCAGGTCCATGGAGTCAAGCAGTGTGGAGTCGAGTGAGGAAGACATCCAACTGTCTAAAAGTAGTTTTAATTCATCAAGGGTTGATCCATTAATTCCTCTGAAAAGTAACATCTCAGTCAAAGGTAAAAGTCATAAAGGACGCAAGGGTAGATCTGCAGAGTTAAGCAGTGACGAATCAGGTGAGAATAAAATTCGCTGATCTGTAAGTGTTTTATTCAATTCTCCTTTAGTTAATTCAGTCACTCGTCCCAAGAGTAAAATCTACGCTAGTGGTGAAGGTCATAGAGGACGTAACGGCAGATCTGCAGAGTCAAGCAGTGAAGAATCTGCTGAGATAACCACAAGGACTTTGTATGGGTTGTTCCAGCTGCCCAATCAAATTGCCTGCACCACTGGATTAGAGCCCTCTCTTAACCTCTGCAGCATAGACTGTGACAGTAAGTACAACTATTAAAGATGAGTGGCATGAATACAATTTCTGTTTAGTTAATTAACCAGACATTATATTCTTAAAGGGCTGCTTGATGATGATATCCAAGATGACATCATGTGTGTTAAGACCATTCTCAATAAAATGTGAGTAAAATCAGCTGAATTCAATAGTTTAGTAAGACATTAACAACTTCAAAAACATTAAATATAGAAGCCTAACGGGTTCTCTGCTGGGTCTGTCTGTGGGAACCATTCACTAATCTGCGCTCATATTTACAAAACATTCTAAGGCTAAAATAAAGCACATAACTTACTGATTTAGTAGAACATCTAAGTTTTTGACTATTTTGCAATGGATTTTAGCACTAAAATTAGTTTGTTTGTGGTAGTGTGTGTGGCCCTGCAATGGACTGGTGATCTGTTCAGGGGTTCCCCCTGCCTTTCGCCCTATGTACGCTAGGATAGGCTCCATTAGACCCCCGTGACCCTGAGTTCGGAAATAAGCGGATATAGTAAATGAATGAATGAGTTAACATTAAATTTCATGCTTACTTTTATAGCATTTTGCAAATATTTCATCCACAGCAAATAACATTCAGTATTTTTTTAATTCATTCATTTTTGAATCAATACAAATGAGCATTTAAGGGTTAGATGCCTTGCTCAAGGGCAAGGCAATAGATTTATGATCTTCCGATCAGGAGTTAAAACTTTTTGTAATTACAGCAGTATACTATAGATGTAATGTTATGCCAAGTTAAGTACAAATTGGAAACCTTTTACATAAAATTAGGATTGAAGTTTGGAAACATGTTGTATGATAAGAAAGATGTGTGTCCATCTAATGTCAATGTCAACTACTCGAATCTTCTGTATGTACTCTGACTTCTCCACCTAATGGGCACCTGGCAGAAAACATAACGCTTGCTTGATGCTTAATGTTGTTTTAATGTTTGTGTTATACTATTACAGGTTGTCAGCAGAAAAAAGAAATCGTGCGACTAAAGCTATTTTCCACAAATTGTAAGTTAAAAATGCATAATGTAAACTTGAGGCTTTATGTGTATTAATTTTTAAAACAGATTTAAAAGTATAAAGTAAAAGTTCCTAAGGAAAGAAGATTTTCTTAAATAAAATTTCTGTTACATCCAGAACCTTCAGGAGTTCTGAATCTCATCAAGGGTCATGTCTGTTGCAGGGTCGCTGCTTTTTTCCAGAAAGAGTGCAATGCTGTGAAAAACTCTGTGTACTTCTCCTCTTGCTGAAGCAAACAGAAAGCATCATGCGTTAATGCTATTTAAACTAAATGTACTTTTTTAACTAATAACTACTGACTTGATCTGATAAGAATCCGAAATCTGATTTTTACTTTTTGAACTTAACTAAAATCTATAAAATACTTATCACACCTCACTAAAATATTTTATATTCTGTGTCATACTGTAAAACACAATTTGACTCACATAATGTTAATTACAGCTACACCGATTTTATCAATTATTGGTTAAATTGGTAGTTGTATCTTCACATTTTTTAATTAGCAGTTGCTAATTTTCAAGCTTATATACTTGGTTTACTGGCCTTTGGTAAGAATGAGGTATGATTTAGGGTCGATCATTAATTGTTGTTAAACATCTCCATCTGCTGGTGAGTTTTTAACTTAATTCCCCTTAATTTTAACCAGTGATAAAAACAGATTCAATTAAATGTCTGGTCATTCTGTCTGTTATTAAATGTCATAATTTATTGTTTAACAAACAAATAATAAATTTTTTTTTTTACCAACACCACTTAAGGTCAGTTAGATGAAATTAGCTCAATAAAGTTAGATCAAATTACATATTTGGCCATGGACACATTTTGCAAGCTGAGATAAGAAAACAAGAGATGGGATGTATTAATTCAGATAACTGTTAAATTTGTCATTTATTTAGAATATTTTGTCAATTTGAACCTTCTACTTTTTCCTGCCTTTTTCATTTTAATTTCTTCTGAAATCTAAAAGCATCAAAAATGTTTTGTTTAAATAAAATCAAACAAGACACTTCAGTGTTGAAATGCATGTTTTTTCCTCTGTCCAGGGTGTACCCCCTGCCTTCCGCCCTATGTGCGCTGGGATAGGCTCCAGCAGACCCCGGATTCAGGAATAAGCGGGTAAAGAAGATGAATAAATAAATAATACTGGTACAATAGATTACAAAACAAGGTGTAACAATCATAAGAAGCCTTTGAACAAGTAGTGTGAATACTTACCCTTTAAAAAAAATCCGATGTCACATGCTAGGTGTTTGAGGAAAAAGTCTAATTGTTTGAGAAAGCTCAAAGGGTTGAAAGGCAGGTTAAAGGTTGAAAGGCAGGAAGGGTACACCCTGGACAGGTCACAGGTCCACGCACACACTCACACTCACAGGCAATTTAGAATCACCTATTTAAGAAACAGAGTACCCAGAGCAAACCAACACAAGCACGTAGAGGACATGTGCTAACTACTAAACCACTATGCCACTCATCAGTAAAAAAAAACCTTTAATGTTTAATACAACATACATTGCAAAACCTGTCCTTTTTGTCTAGTATTACATTTGTTCTACAAACAAAATATGCTAACAAAGTAAGTTCAGTCTATTTAGCTTTGAACCTAAGTTTTAGGATACTCCACAACATAATTACATCAGTGTATAATAATGATTCTAGCAGTTAGTGTAATTATAGAACTCTAATCTCTACTCTTAGTCTCAGAACCCAGCAGCTACCCTTATGTAAAATTAAAGACTTAGAAGAAAAGATGAGCCAGCAGACTAAAAAGGCTGTAAATAGTATTGCATCAAAACACTAGATTTTACATTTTTGCTGATTAGACAAAGTTATGAATAATCAAATAAGGGAATATCCTTATTCATACTGCTGCTAGTGAGTTTGTCTTAAAACAGCAAAACCTAATCCTACATCTACACATCGATCAATGTAAGAAACTAAATCTTTTATTATAGTTCTGCTTTTGTTAATATTAAAAATAAAATTTGTAAAAGCTTAAACTAATTTAGGTCATCTGACCTCAAATTGCTTCATAAATGATGTGGACAAACCAGGTCATAAGAGTTGGGGGTAGACAACAGTGAGGGAGTGGTTGTCTGAGTGTACTGGAAACTGGCAATAGCAAAGTAAAAAAATGAGAAAAGTGCCATTCTAAGCAGAAAATCATTGGGTTTGTTATAGTCATCCTCATCAGAGTGAATCTTGGAATTAATGCCAAGCTTGGGATTTGGGGAAAATGAAAGAGGAAGATTTCATTTTCAGTGGCAGTTACCAGAAAGCCTTGGAGAAAATGAAGAACAACCAAATGCCAGGAGAAACCTTAACTTACAATCAAACTGCCAGCACTCCCTCATTAATCTAAATGTTTTTTTTCTTTCCAAAAAATGTGCTGCTTCCTAAGTTTTTTTTTCTCTGCCTGTTGCACATTTGCTATATTGTCTGGTTTGAAATTGTTAATAAGATCATTGAGGCCGTCAGTTTGATCTGCAATTTCTTTTCTTGAAAGTCATTCTTCCCTAATGCTCTCAGTACATGGCCTACAGCCATGACCACATTTCCATAATCCAAGAAAAACAGAGCCAGACTACTTATTTAGAGGGTGAATAGGGAAAAGCACAGTCCAGAAGCATTTACACAGAATACTGAATTATTTTGGAAGACTATAAGAAGATAAGACTATAAGAAGAAGGCAAAAAAATAAGAGTTTAAAGATAAATCGTAGTTGCATATTATAAGATCTATTATCAGTTTTTACCGGCTTTGTATACCAAGTTAAATATAGTGGCTAGTTTTCCAAGTGAAGTGTGAACAAATGCAGCCTTTAGGTTTTGCATGTTTCATTAACACTAAAAAATCAAGCTTTAAAAACATTCTCAATCTCTATCTATTCTGGCTTTCTATTCTATTACCACTAAACAACCCTGTCCACCTTTTTTAACCTCACAGCACCAGCTTTCCTTCCATAAACACTGTTTTACTGGAAATTGCTGTTTTAGTAATATAGTCCTTATAATCTTTCCCCTGAAAGTGCACCAAAATTTAATGTGATGCTGATTTAGTGCTTAGCACATTCGCCTTACAGCAAAAAGGTTGTGGGTTTGATTTCCAGGTCTTTCTGTGCGGAATCTGCATGTTCTCTTCGCGCTTGCGTGGGTTTACTTTAGGTACTCCGGTTTCCTCCAAAAACATGTACTTTTAGGTTGATTGATGACTTTAAATTGCCCATAGGAGTAAGTGTGAGTATGTGTGGTTGTTCGTCTATGTGTGGCCCTGCAATGGACTGGCGACCTGTCCAGGGTGTACCCCTGCCTTTCACCCTATGTGTGCTGGGATAGGCACCAGCAGACCTCAGTGACCCCAAGCTAGAGAATAAGCAGGTATAGAATATGAATGAATTAATGATTACAAATGATTTAGACCAATATTTTATATTTTAATCATGATTAGACCTGTCAAGCAAATAACCACCATAATTATCTATAGAGTATGGCAAATGAGGGCAAACTTGAATGTTGTATTTAAGTCCATCTTTTACAATTATAAGTTTTTAACTTTATGGCATCGTTTGGATAAGGAGTTCAGGACTTTTTATTTATTTTATTTATTATTAGAACTTTAATTTAATGTATGTGATCAAACTGTTAATAGGTTAGATTATATAAAAAAAATACTAAATAAAAATTTCTGTTTATACAAGGTATAACTGACTCTCATAGTTCATTTTTATAGCTGCTTTGGATTTCATCATTTTACAAAAAAGTGCATTTAAATATCACATAATTTATATGACTAATGTAGAATTCATGGGGGTCAAGGGTGGCCTAGTGGTTAATGTGTTGGACTGATACCAGAAAGACTGGAGTTCGATTTCCAGCACCACCAAGCCACCACTGTGGGCTCCTGAGCAAGGCCCTTAACCCCCAATTGCTCAGTCGCTCTGGATACGGGCGACTGACAAATGTTGTAAATGTAAATGTTGATCTAAGAAATATGTGGTGTTATAACAATGTCTTCATAGGTATCTGTTGTATGCTTAAGAAAATTTATTGTTGCAACAAAGCGCAAATAATCATAATATTAATGAAAAAAAAGGACAGAACTAAAATGCAAGCAGTAGATTTTAAACAAATAATTTGCTAGCAGATTTTCTGGACAGCTTTGAGTGGTTCTCTCAAATGTCAAGGACAGACGACTGCTCTCTAAAAGAGTTTTTCTGAGCATATAACTGTAAGTAAAACTGACAGGTTCTTAAACAGCCTCCAAACTATGACCTACATAAGCCAAATAACCTATAAATAAGACGGATGACACCTTAATTTAGCAATGGATAAGGTGTCACAATGAAAAGAAAGAAACTGTCTTGTTTAAAGAATGATTTTTAAATTGGACAGCAATTTTACTGTAATTAATGAGCTACATCTACAGTATTTCATTATATCAGGTGTAATAAATATCCAGTTATATACACTTAACAACATAATAAAAAATAATAAGATAAATAGTTACACAATAGTTACACAATATAAAATATTATACAAATTAAACATATATATAGTTTGTCATTTATGTCATGATTGTAAGAACTTTCTGCAATGTATATGCATGTAGGTTACTTGCAGAAGGTGAGTAAATAAATAAAGGTTACCTACCTCATCAGACATCAAATGTTAAAATCTTGCTTCAGTAATGTACTTTTTTTGTAGTAGAAATCCTAAATGAGGAAAACCTGTTCCCTGTGTGTGGACAACCAGACAGTGAGAGCAGCGACGAGCTTTCTCTCTCACTCTCAATCTCTTTCTCTCTCTCTCTTCCTTTCTCTAGAAGTGGGTTGGTCAGAGAGATACAAAACGGTTGATTCAAAGAGGCACGCTTGATGATGGCAAACATGACTTAAATTGAAGCATGTGCTATTGGCTTCTGTTATTGCTAATGATGGCTTTTGACAATTTTATATTATAGTGCTTCTCACAAAACAGTGTCAATCAACTAAAAGTAATTGTAATGGAAAAACACTTCTCTCATATATTGTGTTAACCATTGACATCACACCTTAACCCTGGCCAGGGGCAATGTGGGGTGAGAGTAAGGATGATTTTAAGAGTCCACTCTCTTTAGAGGGGCCCAAAAATCTGTTGAAGAGATCTGTTTTGATTTGCATCCAATTTTAGCCTCAGATTTCTGTTCTGTTCCTAACTGACAGGAGTAGAACTGTTAACCAGACAGCCAAGATAAAAACCCATGCAGACTCTGGAACACAAAATTTAACTCATGTATTTTCTAAGATCAGTAACATATGACCCATAAACTGTAATGTTCTACCTTTAAAACAAATGGAAGTGTTGGACTAAAAAAAACCATAAGACATAACAAGCAAGTTTTTAAAAAACTTAATACAGACATATATTTCTGGTATGGTTAAAAGAAGCCTGTACCCATTGATCTGTATCTGGACCACACATATCTATGTTAATTCCCAGCAGCTGACTCAATTTTGATTCAAGTCGGCAAACATGAAAAAAAGAAATCCATTTGTTATTCATGTCTGTGGCAACAGTGGAACTGAGGTATCTAGTGGCAAAGAGAATAAATGAGACAGCAGAGCAAGACTGCCTGACTGCAGCTGTGTCATCCCAAAGAGAAGGAGGGTGAATACAGCTTTGTATCCTTAATCTTGCTGCCTAAATATCAGACACTAGAGGAATTTAACATATAGGTTAAGCAGTGTTAGAAAAGCTAACAGCACCAAAAAGGTCACTGCCAGCAGCGTCTTTAACCAGACTAAGCAGCTAGGTGTATTCTGTAAAGCAAATTCAACCTTTCAACGTTGTGGCTGGAAAAGTAAAGTATTTTACAAGGTTTCTGAATTTTCCGACAGACGGCTTCCAGCTGTTTAGGTAAAGTGCTTCTGAATATATAAGAGGCGAAAGTAATTGCTTTTCAGATTTTAACTAGCCTTTCTTAGGAATAACATTCTTTATCAATTAAAAGTGGTATGTTGACACAGTAAGTAGTCACAATTAAGTGGCCACCAGCAGTTCTTATACCTCCTGTATAAGAGACTATGATTGTGCTTCTTTCTATGCAATAACAATAATCCCTGCTGGATTTTATTTGGCTTCTTTCTTTCAACTTCCAAAAAAACATATATATGCTGGGGGCTGGCTGGGCTAGATTACTTCAGGTACGTATGAATATATAATATGAGTGTTTAAGTGTAAAAAAATTCCTTTGTTTCCCCTTTTTATCATGACACCAGTGTGGCAAATAGTGAACAATAAAAGATAATAAATGTTTACAAGTTAAGACAATGTAGCCTTCATGGTCAAGAACAACGTTCTGAAAAGTATAAAGTCGACCTTGACTAGAACAATACATACTAAGTTCCAGGCAGCTTGTGCAAGCAGCATCAACTACTTGTAAGGGTGTTAAATAACTTCGGTTTCCATGGCTAAGCAACTTAAGGGCTAAAATCAACATGTACAATTCTACAATTCAACATGTACAACTGTGAACTAGAGTGGTGTAAATTATCACAGCTAAATTCATTCATTCTATCATCTTCTTTACCCGCTTATCCCCGAATCCGGGGTCTGCTGGAGCCTATCCCAGCGCACATAGGGCGAGAGGCAGGGGGGTA
>JAOTQW010100910.1:0-10173 GCA_026260075.1 Sisor rabdophorus | reverse complement strand
GAGAAAGAGAGAGAGAGAGAGAAAGAGAGAGAGAGAGAGAGAGAGAGAGAGAGAGGAGAGTAAGACAGAGAGGGGTAGACAGAGGAAGACCGAGAGAAAGAGAGAAAGAGAGAAAGGGGGGAGCAAAGGAAGACCGAGGGAGAGGGGGAGACAGGGGAAGACAGAGAGAGAGAGAGAGAGAGAGAGAGAGAGAGGAGAGTCAGAGATCGAGAGTGAGACAGAGAGGGGGAGACAGAGGAAGACCGAGAGAAAAAGAAAGAAAGAGAAAAAGAAAGAGAGAGAGAGAGAGATTGGGTGTGTCCTGGAAGTTATAAAGAGTCACTGGTATGACAGAACAGTTATTATTGTGGTTAAATAAAAAGGACACAGTGCTACACAGCAGGAAACGATTATCCGAAGTCCTTAGTGACGTTTGTGATTTCGTTCCTCTCTCGCTTTTAATAAATCAGTAAGGTTGATGTCTCTCTAGACAGAAAACAGTTTCACACAAACACACACACACACACACACTAGCCGGGTTGTTGTTTGTTCTGTCGGATCTGCTGCTTTATTAGGCCATTAAAAATGTGAGCTTGTCAGTAGTTTTGTTTTTAGCCTGCTTAAAGGAAAGGTGCGGAAGAGAGGAGCCCCTGCCACTCGCCTTGGTTTTTTTGCTCATTATTCTCTTGTGGTCCCAAGGTAATGAATCCGAGGTAGAAGGTTAGTATGAACTTCCTGACTGGTAAAAAACGACTCCGAGTAGTATGAAGAAAACTTGGGTGGGGCAGAATTGAACGAAAGCTTCTTTTACACCGAAGAAAATCGACCCTGCTTCTGTCAAAAACATATTGATCATGTTTATCAGGTAATGTGATTATACAGCGGATGATTGAATTACTTTGGAAAAAAAAAAGGAGTCAAATGTTGTTCAACGAAATCCAGATGTTGATTGTAAAGTTTAGTTTTTGTGTATTTACTGGACAGGCCAAATAAATTCTAAATGAACGCAACACCTGTTAATATTGTGTGGAAAAAAAAAAACGTCTTTAGGATCCTGCTGCCTTCCTCCTGGTTTCCACCTTTCTTTTTTCTGACTCCCCACTGCCTCTCTCATCCCTCCTCCGTGCTTTTCCTACTTTTCTTTCAGTCCTGAGGACGGAAAGGTCAGGCTAGAACCATATCCTCAGTAAAGTTGAGGCCAGTGCTTTTTTTAGAGCGGCTTTTAAAGAGCATACAGTACAGAATGAGGCTTTCTAACATTCTCCGCCTTTTTCTTTCTCTTTCTTGGCTTCCTGCGGAGAGATGAAATTCAATACTGGCTCACTGATTGTATTGTTGCTGTAACACGGCAACATAAAGGCCATTAAGAGCAATTAGAGATTTTTTTTTAAATGCTGTTTGACATTAAGGTCAAAGTAGATTCGGAGGCCTCTCTTGAAAGTTTATCTTAATTGCGGTGGTGGCCCATCAAGGTCAGTCTACCCTTTTCTGCTGACCAATATTTACAACCTAAATTCTGAAATCAGACTTTAGTTTCGATGTGCTGCCATTTTTCTATGTGCCGCGTATCTAACCCGCCTTTAGAACCAGTAGTGCTGACCATGGAACTTAAACTTAGTGGGTATTAGTTCTATAACCAATCAGATTTCAGGTTAGTCCCACAGGGCAGTATTTCTTTGTCTTCTAATTGGTTGGTTACAACCATGATCGACTAACAAAACACATCTTTAGCGATTAGCCCTTATTAATACAGTTAAATATTTTTAATATTTTAATGTTTTGTGATGTTATCAAATAAACATTGATTCAGAACTGCTCCAGGTGATGTCGGTGGATGCAGTGTAGAGGTTTAAAGCCTTAACCGGGTTTCTTGCTTTAAAAAATAAGTGAAATGGTAAAAATCTATCAAATTTGTTGTGTTTTTATTGGCTCTATTTTACAATGCTTTTTTTGTTGAATGCGGGAAACTACAATTCCACAGTGTTTTAAGTTTAAACAAAAAAACCAAACGCGAGCCATTTTATTAATGGGCAGGAATCCAGGTCATTTGGAAAAAAAAAAAAAAAAAAAACAACCCACAGAAAGTCTTCATGTCTGTGTGCACACTGGAATGGATTTGATTTAAGAGCTTTACATGCTAAAAAACCATAATAAAGCAAGAGCACCCGAGAGGAATTCGCACTAGACAGGCTATAGTTGGAAGAAATTGTAAAAAAAAATCCCTGACACACAGGCAAATGCTCTTGGTGTTATTTCTGCGTGAGGTGCTTTTTTTACTGGCTTTGGATGAGGATTTGGTGTCTCTATTTGTGGGTTTGGGAGCAAGAGATACTTTGATAGCCGGCTTTGATTTCATCTATCACAGCACTTCGATTTATCAGAACATAATTAAATCGCACTAATAGTTAATGTAAAGTGATTTACGGCCACTCCACCCCCCCCTCGCTTTCTTTCACTGGATCGCAGGCTAGTTTGGCTGTTTTATCAGTCACCTGAACTCGATGGCTTCCGTGTCAGTTTTTGGATTGCTGGCAAATCAACACCAGCAGCAGTCCACACCAGCAAAAAAGCAAAATGTGTCCTTGTTAAATCGAATAATTGTTCCATTTCAGAAAAACCCAGACGATCAGCCAGCTCAGAAAGCTCCGGCTTTTTCTTTTGGCGAAGCACGTGTTTTGTTTTAGGTTGCTCAAAGACGAGGGAATGCGCTGGGAAATGATGGAAACTGAAATAGATCTCTATGGTTAGCCTAAGTGCGGTGTACCCGTGTGAACCCCTGTTCTTAGGCAGCCTGCCTCTTTTTTTGACACAAAAGCACCGAGGTAAAGACAGAATAAAGTGTGGAAAACTGTTCAGTAGAAACGGGTGGAAAAGAATTAAAGAGCGTTCTCATTGTTCATTTTTGTTGTTGTTGTAATGTCTAATAAATGGTAAATAAATGGTGTAATGTTTGTTTTGCTGCTGTTTTTGCCAACGTGTGAACCTCAAACTCTACTTGCTAAAAATGACTGCTGTTGATGCTTTTATTTACGTTAGCCGAGTGATGTTCTCTTACCAGCTGGTGTGTTAGCATGATTCGGATCAGTGGCTCTGATGACAGGTTGACTGAGAGGGCGGGAGAGGGGTCCACCTTTAGAGAGATCAGATAGCTGGCCACCTGGATCTTATGATCCTTAAATTCCACTGCTTCACTGATTCTGGACCAAAAAAAAAAAAAATCAGGATTACATGGCAGAGGTCCGGTTAATTGCTAATAATGATATACGCGTAATGTTACTCAAGTTAAGGGTTGGGTGCAAATGATGATAGTTGAAGGTTTGGGTGTGTTAAATCTACTATTAGCCGAAAGGGATTCAAAAGTGGGAGCATCTGGGTTTCCTGACGCTTTAAGCACACTTGAATAACTCAACATCAGCAGCCCAGCTTATGCTAACAGCCCACAATGCAACTGCAATGATGATGATAAACAAATAAACACCAGTGACAGGAAACAAACTAAAACACTAACAGTCACAAGCTTATAAGGCAGAAATTGGAGCAATTGAAAAAATGCTTTGAGTTGCTTTTTTAAATGTTTAGCTGTCGTTGTTGTTTTTTATTTTTTTACAAACAATTAATTGTCAAAGCCTTAAAATAAACAAGTAAACGCTAAAGCCCCCAAAGTCGCTATTATTTTTTTGACCATCACCAACATTTGATAATCGTGACAGTCCTAGTATTAGCTTTCCAATAATCTGTCTTAGTGACTCATTAATAAAAACTGATGAATGGCTGGAACATTCCCAGTGCTATCCCTAGCCCGTGTCCTGTTACTAGCCCAGTTTCCATCCTACCGTGAAGCCAATTCAAAGTTCTACAAGAAAAACCCCACTGTTAATTAGGTGCATTTCCATCCAGTGGTTTTGGTACTGGTAAACTAGTTACCAACAGCGAATTAAAAAAGCTGAGGATAATGAAGTGGAAGCAGACGATTAGAGGGCTTTATTTTTGCTATGTCAGAATTTAACTCCATCTTGCCTCAACAGGTTATGATACCTTTTAAACTTTTTTTTGGATGTGTCAAAAACACCTTAATTATTTAAAAATAAATATTTGTAAAGATTTTCTTTGTTATTGTCTGTTTTCGGCACTTGTTTCTGATGTGACACTTTGAAATATACAGGGTGATAGAAACATAGCATTTGATTGCCCCCCTATTGAATTCTCAGCATTTCCATGCCCCTGCCTTCACTTCCTGGTGTTGATTTTCACTTGTGTGCGATTATCAATTCTAAAAAAATAACCTTTCACCCTTAACGTGCTTCCTAGTCTTAGTTAAACATCTGTACTAGTTATGTATGTTAGTATGTATGTATGTTAGGGTAAATGGTGAATATATGGTAAGCTTAATCATTCAGTCTAAGGCAAGTGTGTCCAATCGAACTCCTCAGGACTGAGTTTAGCTCCAACCCTAATCAAACACACCTATACCAACTAATCACGATCTTGCTAGGTTTACTTAAAACTTACGGGTAGGTGTGTTAGAGCAAGTTAGAGCTATACTCTGCAGGACACCCCGACCCTCCAGGACTGAGGTTGGAGTTGTATCCAGAAATTACGTGATTACTGGGGAACAGGGTTGCGGAAAGAGTTGAAAAAAAAGTGACTTAGCAATTCTGGTAAATTCCAAGTCGGAAACTTAACATAAACCTTAATAAACTGTTATTAACTTCACTTAATTACAAACCTCCAGTTTGGTTATATTTTGACCTGCAGCTAAACTTATCTGTATTTGAAAAATTCCGTTATGGGTGTGTGTCAGGGAGTAATGCACAGTGCATGCGGGTACGGGGGGGGGGTAATCCTGCAGTGCTGTGTGTACGTGATGGAGGAATCCGCAGGACAGAAATTGCATTAAATGAAATTATTATAACCCATATTTAAGTTCCCTGTTATAGGCAAACCTGCAGTATTGCATTAAATCCTCTTAATTTCCTCTAAAAGTTTCCAGCCTTGAAAATTCCCAGAATTTACCAAATCTACTGCGGAATAACAAAACCCTGGTAGTTGTAAAAATCCAGGTTGCCCGTTATTCATGCTGATGAAAGGATCAAACCTTGGCCAAGAATTCTGAGTCAGTGGAAGCATTCTGTTTGCTGTGAACAGGCTGGTGTAATGGGGCTGGAAAATGTTTTCCTGGAACACATCGGATTACAGCTCCGGATACGTAGTTCGGAACGTCTGATTGGCTTAATATGCCAATCTAGTAAATAACTTAATTAATATGGATTATCTTCTCTCAAGCAGCTGCCTTTAATGGTGACAATCCGACAACTAGCACACGGGAGAATTGGTAAAGGCTTGTGTATTTTAAAACAGCTACAATTTTTGGGGGGGAATTTACGATTTTACGATATGGTTTGGAACTGACTGTAGGAATTTTTCAGCCTATGAAAAATATATGCCTTTGTATTCTCTCCAACACCCATTTTGCACTGTTACTAATAATAAAACAGATCTGGTGGCCTCTGAAATCATCCCCAGTGACGGGAAGCGAGCACTATCGGAAATGCTAACAACTGGGAGTATCAGACTAAGTGGACAAATAAGAACAGAATGCTAAATGATAAGAGTGCGTTTAGAGGAACACGATGTACTGCACACACACACACCCATACCCACACAAATACACACCACTATAATAGGAACAAACCCACAACAAACCTGGTTCTCATAGGGTTAATCTGTTTGTAGTAGTTGTGCATGCTGTGGTAGAAAAGCCCCACGATTGTGGTCTGGGCTAAAAAGACAAACACACACACACACACACACAAAATGTGAAGTGAATTAACAAGCATTTTACTATAAAGATTAAATTGAAACTTATAGTCTACGGTTTCTCACACACACACACACACACGTAAGGTCCAGTTCCAGGAAGTGGATAAGCAATTGTAATGCTGTAAGAGTGTGTGTGTGTGTGTGCTTATATTAGTTTTTTAATTAACTGCAGCAATAATTAATACTAAAGCAACATTAAAAACATTTCCTCTTGTGAATATAAAAATTCCATTTGTGTAATTCATACTAGAGTGTGTGTGTGTGTGTGTGTGTCAATAGGCTGCTAAAATGCACATAGAGGCGCTTCTCATTATCACAGCCTCTCCACTCTGTCCTCTCACCCTGAGTCTAATAAGATAGTGTTGCTTTCACATACACCTGCTATACATGCACACACACACACTTATGAGAAGATCCATAATGACTTTAAAGCACCTCTAGGGCACCCTGTGTGTGTCGATCTACTTTCAAATTAGATGGTTAAAATTCTTCAGTTCTGATGTTCAACGCAGCGGCATGGTGTGCATGATTTCAGCCAAAATGAAATAAAGTGCTGTGTGTGTTTCTGCACACTGTGGGGAGAATCATTTCTTTATACTGTTATTTCTACAAAAGTCCATTAACGAAGCTTAAAAAAGATCTACCATATGTTTTGGGTGCCCCTTTGAAACTTGCCTATGCGATACAAGCCGGTAGAACCTGTTCCCTGTTTTCGTACAGCTAAAAGCCTTACATTAAATAAAGTAATATTAAATATGCAAATATAATTTTTTTTAAACTACCTTTGCTTTCAAATGTGTGTGTTTGGGGGAGGGGGGTAGGAAAGGCAGGGCTAGCTAACAAACTGCTGGCTGTAACTGAAGGTAATGACATTAACTTGCCATTAAGCGTAAGAACAACTGTATATAGGTTTACTCTGATATAGGTTTCAAGGACATCATCAGTGACATGATAAACAAAATGGCTACGCACAAAAATGTTTAACTCCATAATTCATAATCCTATACAAGGTAACTCAGTATTTAAGGTATTAGACTGCCGATCTAAAGGTGGACTGCTGATCCGATGGGTTCGATTCCCAGCACGAACAAACTGCCATCACACTGGCGTCACTCTGAATAAGAGGATCGGCTCAATGGTGTGAATGTAAATGCTGTTTGACTGGCGTGTAGAATCAGAGACATTGATTGCAGTGCTACATTCCAGCGCTCAGCTTCATCTCAGCCCACTGTTTTACACTCACACCAAACCACAACCTTCTTAGAAAAACATTCATCCTTGGGGTTATTGTTATTACAAAGTGTGATAATAAAATGGTTGGATACATTCCAGGTGTGTGTGTGTGTGTGTGTGTGTGTTTACTCACATTCTGAAGTGAAGGCCTCTCCTGGCACTGAAATGTAGTTCCTGCCTTGTGTTGGGAATCTGTAGTTTTGCATGTTATAATTTTGTGGGACTTTCATTAGAGCGTAATCTACAACAACAACAACAAAAAAATGGGACAGTAAATACTGGACACATGATGCTTTAGTCTCGTGCATTCCTCAGATACACTTTATTCCCAAACGGTTCACCATCAGAACCATATGCGATCTCTCTCTAAATTGTTTGGAGGAGGAAACACACGTTTTTGTTGTAGCACTTCTGTACTGGAACTAAGATACTTGAACATTTTACCAGCATGACAATGCACCTGTGCAGAGGCTGCATTGGGTCTAAGCACCTGCAGGACTTGAGGGAACAACACAATCTTGGGATTGGGTGCAGGAGTGAGCAGAGTTTATTGTTGCTCTGGGCAGGATTCGGCAGGATTCGGAACAGTGGAATTTGGCATTTGATGGCGTTTCATGTTTGAAGGCTGTTATTCTTTATGTTATCTTGTACAAATATTTAAATCAGAGTGGGTGAGAGTGGACACAAAAATAAGAGGCGTTCCTGGTCAAAAATACAGCGAAATCAGGTAGCTCTTGCACAGGGCTTTATCCCATATGTTTGTCATGGCCTAGTGTCCATAAACGTTTGGCAATGAAGTGTATGGAGTCGGATTATATGACTTCATTAGTGAAATCAGATAGTCAGTGATTCATATCCATTTTTTTCTGTAGATCAACAGTTCTCCCGGTCATTCTAACTCAATCTAATTATATATATATTAATATTAAGCCATATTAATCACATAAGGTTAAAATGTGGAGAGTTGCTGATGTAATCTGAATTCTAGGGAAGTGTTAGTGCAGTGGTTAAGCTGTTGGACTGCTAACCAGTATATTATAAGTTTATTTTCCAGCATCAATAATGGTATTTCTATGATGCACTTTCTGTTGGTTATGCACTAATTCATGACTTGCTGGGACTGAAACAAGTTGCCCTTCGGAATGAGCTCTGGGGTCAACTGCACAACCAGGGAACTTAATTTGTCATTGTGTTTGCCACCCACCTGCTACATAGCTCTTTCCACCAATAGCAATAAGAGAATTCGGTTTAGCCTCAAGGTTAGACACCATCTGGCCCATTACTTTGTCCACTGTGTCTATGAATCCACTGATTACAGGAGTCGACTGCTCCTACACACACACACACAGTAAAGGGTACAGATAAGGACAACAGCAGGATGATCATATACACTTACAAACCCATCCAACTAACCGCCAGATGTTCACTAACATAGCATAATATGTAACACATGCATTTGTGCCTACCTCATCTTCTCGCCATGTACTGGAAACTATCACCTCGTCCACGCTCTTTAAAAAAGTCTTTTTAACACACACACACACACACACACACACACACACACACACACACACACAGTTTTAAAAATGAATAAATTTATTGTTGTAGCCAGTAGTTAGTCTACATGTTAGTGCTAAATACATTAGATGGCCCCCATCTTCTTGCTCCGACAGTGCTAACCACTACTCCAACACACTGCCCATATATACACATATTCATTCATTCATTCATCTTCTATACCAGCTTATACACATTCAAACTTATTTCTTGGGGGAAACTGAATCACCAATCAATCTAATGTACATGTTTTTTGACTGTGGGAGGAAAACATGCAACATGCATGGATAATATGCAAACCCGGGAAGACCCAGGAATTAAACCCACGACCTTCTAACTTATTATCAACAGGGTGACTATATACCCTAAGTGTACCTGTGTCAGATTGTGAGCTGTTTCCTTAGGAATGGTTCGATTTGGCAAAATGAAGGAAGACTGGAGAAAAACTTGCAATGACTTGGACACCGAGTCGCGAATCTGTGTGAAGTTATAGACAGCTGGTTGGAGTAACGCTGTTGTTGCCTGTGGAAAACACACACACACACAACAAAGTTATCAGGTGATCAGCAGCCGATCCCAGGGACAAATCACTTGGGTCTTACGTCACTTATCCATTCCATATGTTTCGGATTACAGATTTAATTGTTCTAAGTTAATTAGTAATGCGACTCTCCTGAGTTTAAGTTATGTTTCTGTATCATAGATTTCTCTGGACGCTGTGTGAGCTTGTCCTCCCCACATGTCTGGCTGCCCAGTGCAGGTAGTAATAAGCTCATGTGTACAAAAAGCACGTTCTAAAGTTTGGAATGATTAGAAGAAATTGTCTAAAAACACTTGCAGACCACCTTTCCCACCACTGTAACCTTTTATGTGCACCCAAAAGCAAGAAATCCTGAATCTGGGAGCGTTTCAGTCCTCCCTGAATTTCCTTTATTAACTCTCTCTCTCTCTCTTTCCTGTCTCTCTCTCTCTCTCTCTCTCTTTTCTCTTTCCTGACTAAAGAATCTGCAGAATTGCCTCTCGCGTGAGCGCTTAAAATTGCGCTTAAAATATTTTTCCCATTTTCTCAGAATCCTGAAGAAAACAATAGCTGGACAAAAGATGAATTTGTTCGTTTTTATGCCTCTAAACTCCACCTCATTTCCTGCTAGGATTCTGTACAAAGGCATTTGTGTGTGTGTGTGTGTGTGTGTGTATCTGTAATATGTTTGAATTAGCTTCAAATGCCCTAATGGTTTCATAGTGGATGACTCATGTGCAGTGTGATGGTGTGTATCGAGTGCACAGATTACCCACGTCTCCCACACAACACACACGTTATACAATCGGTTTTTGAAAGAGTGTGTGAAACACTGGCTATAAAAGCCCCTTTTTCTTACCCCTGTAGGAGGGCACAGTGGATCTGTCACTATCTTGAATGCCTTTGCTAATTTACTAGCGGCCAAATGAAATCAACATGTGCAAGCAGTTAGCTCACATACACACATGCACATACACATACAAAATGCACATACACTTCTAATTTTTCACTGGAGAATTTTCACTGACATTAAATAGAATATTAATTTTAAAAAAGGATATAAT
>JAOTQW010100815.1:0-10178 GCA_026260075.1 Sisor rabdophorus | reverse complement strand
AGGACCTTCTTGTTGTGAGGCGACGGTGCTAACCACTACGCCACCGCGCCGCCCGGGAACAGATTGCTTAAAGATTATTGTTTTACCTGTTAGATCTCTCAACAGACAGTCAACAAGGTAGAATAAGTGGGTTTTAATACATCTACCAGTAGCAACTTCTAACAAAAGTATATTATAGGCTTTACATGAATACATCATAAATAGTCAAAACCACTTGTGAAAAAAAATGGGCATTGGATGTGCCCTTAAAGGTCATGCATATATAAATTGCAAAAACTTTTTAATATAATTTTTAACGTTTAGCTTTTTAACAAGATTTAGCTAAGGAAATCGAAGTTATTTGAAAAAGATTAATTGCACCTTAATATAACATAATAAGTAACTGCATTTGAATTGATATTCACTATACCAAACTGAAAAATCTGTACTCATAATTAATTCATTCGCACTGACAAAAATCTTTGTCTTCAGCGCTGAGCTGTTCTCATGGGTTTGAGTGTGATAAGCTCAGCTTGCAAAGCCTCTCCAATTCTATTAACAGGTGTGATCACAGCACAGCTCTTACACAATGTAAATGACTACACCTCTGTGTGCACCTAAAACGTTTTTATTAGTGCAGCTTTAGTTTCTTTATTGAGTGAAGCATGGATTAACAGTCTAGCACTTTTTCGATGCACCTCCAAGATGATCAGCAGGGTACCTTGCTCACATCATACACCATACAAGCAATGCAATCCAAAGAAGATCATAGGATCAAGACAGATTTTTGAGTATCTGTCTTTTTTTTGTGTCATGATTAAAGATTTTTGTGTAATAAGATAATAATGACACAAAATTATGTTAAGACAGGGCTGTGAGTTTAGGGCAGATACCCAACCGTCATCATGAGTATGTATCTATTCATTCATTCATTCATCCTCTATACCCGCTTATTCCCAAACTTTCTGGGGTCACGGGCGTCTGCTGAAACCTATCCCAGCGCACATAGGGCGAGAGGCAGGGGGTAATACCCTGGACAGATTGCCAGTCCATTCACTCCTATGGGTGATTTAGAGTCACCAATCAACCTAATGCACATGTTATTTGGATTGTGGGAGAAAACCGGAGTACCCGGAGGAAAACCACACAAGCGCAGGGAAAACATGCAAACTCCGCACAGAAAGACCCGTGCCGGGGATTCGAACCCAAGACCTTCTTGTTGTGAGGCGACTATGCTAACCACTGCGCCGTTGTGCCGCCCTAAAATGTATTCAGTAATCTATAAATTTAATTTTTGTATGTTTCTGATTATATCTATAATTTTATAGCAACGCATTGACAAGCTGAACACCAAAGAGCACAAACTGCTTCCTTTTGTGTAATATAATGCATTTTTCATGATGATAAAATTCATTCACTCATCTTCTAAATCAAAGGGTCTGCTGGAGCCTACCCAAGTGCACATAGGGCAAGAGGCAAGAGTACCCACTGGACAGGTTGCCAGTCCACCGCAGGTCCACACATAGACAAATAACCATGCATTACATTCACTACTAGGAGCAATTTAGAATCACTGATCAACCTAATGTATATGTTTTTAGATTGTAGGAGGAAACTGTAGAGAACCAAAGTGCAGGAAGAACCCTTTGCCCGGGAAATGAACCCAGATCCTGCTTGCTGCGAGGCAAATTGCTAACCACTACGCCACCACACCAGCTGTTGATGAAATATTTGGAAAAAATTTTCTTAACAACACAGTGTGTCTTTTTAACTGTTGCTAATAGAATTTCTAGAATGTCTTTTTATTGTGTCATTATCACATTACAGGTTTAATATTGTAGATTAATTTATTAACTTTTTTATTAATGTGCTTTAATAATAGGCACATTAGGTGCTGCAAAAAATAGGAACGGTCCTTCAGCCAACAGTACATCAAAATTACAAGAAAGTAAATAGATTTTTACTACAAAAGCTTTATTATCCCCACATTGTTGTCTAAATCTGAATACACAAAGAAAATGACTAGTCTGTGATATGACAGATATAACAGATGTGTGTTCACTAGTAAAACCTGAAAGGTGCTGAGAAGCCAACACAATAATGTGCGATGCACAAATGCTTAATGAAGATATCATTTACCCAAACCTCTTTAAACACTTATGGGATGAACTATAACACCCCAGATCCAACATTAGTCCCTGAATTTGAAAATAACATTATGGTAAAATTGGTCAATTCTAAAGCATTTGTAAAAGTTTAGTTGTTATTATAGGAGTAAAAATAAATCTGAAATAGGATGTACTACAAAACCACTGATATTATTGCCACGGCAGCAATTGTTAAAAACACCTACTGGCAACTTCATTCATTTATTCATCCACTATACCTGCTTATTTTCTAATTCTGGGTCACAGTTGTCTGCTGGAGCCCTTCCCAGCAGTCTCGAAAAGGGACAAATGCAGGAGGGGTACACCCTGGACAGGTTGCCAGTCAAACACAGGGTCACACACACACACACACACACTCCTTTTTATTACTATGGGCAACTTAGAAATTAATCTAATGTAAATGTTTTTGGACTGCGGGTTTTGGACTGCGAAGCCCAGTGTAAACCCACGCAAGAAGAACATGAAACTATACACAGAAAGGCCCCTGCCGGGAATTAAACATTATACATTCTTGCTGTGAGAGGACAGTGCTAACCACTAAGCCACTGTGCCGACCCTTTATTGCAAACGTATAGCTCTAAAGTTGATAAAGGACAATGAAAGCTAATTTAAAAAGCTATTTTTTTTATTTAAAATCCTTAAATGTCACTTAAAAAGCAATTTATAACATGTCTATAGTGTGGGATTCTTTGGGCATTTTAAGGTAGCAGTAATAGAGACCAAACATAATAATTCGCATACATCTGGCAAACACTTTTCTCAAGGCAACATGAAATGACTCAGCTATTGAAAGAAATACACTGACTAAAATATGGTTTCAGTCCAATGAATTTTCCAGGTGATAAATAAGAAATGCCGGCTATGAAAAAAGCTGGTGCAAGAGGACATTTGTGTTCATAACTCTATAGCTTTAAGCTGTAAAAGGGACCCAGACAAGAAATTGCTCAAGGAATTTATTGTAGAAAAACAACAAGATAATAGTAAGTGAAAAATGTATCTCAATGAAACTATGCCACTTTGTACTGCAAAAACTTATTTTTAAAGTGCAAATCAAAACATGCTTTAAGAGCACTTTTTGTGAGTTTACTACTGTTACAATAAAAAATGAATTTTATAAAACTAACAGGCTTAAAATGACATCTTAGAAAGTTCAATTCTTCCTTAAGTTCTTCTCCTTCCTTTGGTATTTGTAGGACTAAAACCAAAATATCATGAACTTTGCATACAGAGGCTTTTACATTTTTGCATACAGATTTTGGACTAAATAGATGGTTAAAAAGAACCATTACACTTTTTCAACTGTGATAATAAACCTGAACAACCTGAAAACTAGCTTCAAAAATGGATGTGGTACATAAAAAGCAAAAATGTACGGCTAGTAAAAGTTTTATTTCAGTTTATTTTATTTACCTTTAGCTCAATGAGCTAAAAGAAATATAAGCAAGACTGTGAGCTTTTTATTGGATGAATGAACTGCAGGAGACACTTGATACTATTATTATTATTCATTTATTCATCTTCTATACCAGCTTATTCCCAGCGCATATAGGGAGGCAAGGGTACACCATGGACAGTATGCCAGTACATCACAGGGCCACACATAGATGACAGTATGCCAGTACATCACAACCACACACACACACACACACACATATATTCCCTCTTATGGCCAGTTCAAAAACACCAATCAACCTAATGCACATGTTTTTGGACTGTGAGGGAAAACCGGTGTACCTGGAGAAATCCTACACAAGCACAGGGAGAACATGCAAACTCCAAATAGAAAGACCCGGGGAATCAAACCAACGAGCCTCTTTCTGTGAGGCAAACAACAACATTTTTAGATAAGCTGCAGAGCAGATAGATAAAAAAATAGAAGTATATTGGTGGTGTGGTGGTGGATTCCTGCCAATATGGGGGTTTGCCATTTGGGTCTGGATTTCTGTCATACCTTATGGCATCCACAATATTTAGAAATACAGACAGATATTTACCATCATGTAGTACAATCAGAGAGGTATCTAATTGGCCTTTCATTTTTATTTACCTTGATTTATCCAGGAAGTCTCATTTAGATTCAAATCTCTTTTACGAGAGAGACCTGGCCAAAGTATTAGCCATACAGTAGTAATGTAGTAATACAGAAATATATATTCTGCAAATAGACAGCAACCCCGAACATCCCCATACAGCCAAAGTCATTAGGGAATATCCACATTTCTAAAAGTCATAGTTTGGCCCACACAATGCAGCGAGCTCAACATAATCAAGTCTTTCTGGGATTCCAACAAAAAACTGTATGTAGTTCTACAAGTTGTTTGGAACATTCCCAGCAAAACGTTGTGCCGGATTAAATGATGCTGTTTTGCACCATGCATTTACATATTTTCTTTACTTTTTCACTTTGTAAATTGTTAAAAATAAACTATTAAAACTAATCTGTTTTATGTGGCTGTATAAACATTTTGCACAGTACTGTTTATCATATTTCTTTAATTAATCTGCAATATCTTGGAACTATTTGCTATTATCTGTTGTGCAATTAACATGATTTTGTCCTATTTTTCATCCCTAGCTCGTTCCAACCTTATTTATTAAAGAGGTCAAGGAAAGGGGGGGTGGGGGATGAGGGGTTAATCAGTGCTCTACTGGAACAATGTATTAAAAAATCAGCAGTTGTGCTGAAAATAAATTGAAGTATATAGTTTATGAGCACAAATATCATTCAGCACAGCCTGTCTTTAGTTAGTGCCACATAATCCTTTATAGCCACCATCGACCTATTCACGCCTCCTACATATTTCACCTGCCTTCGATCTTAAACGCGTTTTATCCGCTGCTTAACACACACCCCGTTACACACGCGTACACACTATTCTTCACGGCAACATCACTATAATGAATGAGCTAGTGTTGGAGCGCAGAGCCCGAGACGCATCGCAGCTGTCATTTAAGCAGAAGGACACCGAGGTGAAGCTCTTTAAGGAGGCGGCGCATCATCGGAACAGAAACGCATGAAGATGATGGTGAACAATAGGCTACAGGAGCGCGCTGACAGCCGGGTGAGCTCGCCTACCTGCATGTGTGCGTTTGGGCAGTGGTTTCGGCTAAAAGGTGTGAAGACGCGCGGTCAGAGAGCGCAACGCTCCCACAGCTCCATGCTGCTGCTGCCGTTGCTGATGAAGGCACTGTCCTCTCCTCCTTTGCCTGCCGACCGCCTTCTGCCGTCTACAGACGTGAGAATGACGTCTGGTGTCATGTGATGCGCAGCGTCGTCGTCTCCTTCAGGCATTTATTATCCAGACTGGCTTAATTGTACACTACATTTTTTTTTATATTGGTGCTGCTAATATGACTAATAATTTTTACTCTTTGATTACTTGCACACTATAAATCTATCAATTTTATTTTTAATTTATTAATCGTTTATACCTGCTTATTTCCTAACTCAGGGTCACGGGGGTCTGCTGGAGTCACTTAGGCCGCCAGTCCATCGCAGGCTACACACACACAACCATACACACTCACACTCACTCCTATGGGCAATTTAAAATCACCAATCAACCTAATGCAGATGTTTTTGGACTGCGGGAAGAAACCAAAAAAAACCCACTCAGAGAAAACCCAAGCAAGCACCAAACTCCATGCCAGGGATTTAAACACAGGACATTCTTGTTATGAGGCAACCATGCTAACTAATACGTACCCATGCCGCCCTCTCGCCTTATGTACGCTGGAACAGGCTCCAGCAGACCCCCCATGACCCAAAGTTAGGGAATAAGCTGATATAGAAGACGAATAAATGAATGTATGAATGAATGAATGAATGAACTATAAAATGATTAATTTTATTATCAATTTTATCTGTGTTGATTACATGATTAACCCTTCTGCATTTTTTTATTGTAACAGTAGCAAACTCACAAAAGTCTCTTAAAGCATGTTTTGATTTACACTTTAAGTTTTTGCAGTACAAAGTGGCATAGTTTTATTGAGATACATTTTTTGACTTGCTATTATCTTGTTGTTTTTCTCTTTCTGTTTTCTTTTTGTTTATTTTCTGCAAAATGTGTCATTTTGTTATTATGAGTCAGTCTATTTTCCCTGCCTCCCCCAATGTGGCTTGGCTGCTTCCACAGATACACCAGTGTACACTGAGTTTTAAATTCATGGTTAAGGGCCTTACTCAGGAACCCACAATGGTGGCTTGGTGGTGCTGAAAATAGAACCCTGATCTTTCTGGTAACAGCCCAAAACGTTAACCACTAAGCCATCAACAAATATGCTTCAATTACTCATTTTCTGAAGAAACCAAATCAGGATGTGTCTGATTTCGACCTATTTCTAATCCTTCTTTCATCTCAAAAAATATTTTGGAAAGGCTTTACAACCTCAACTACATTCTTTTCTATATTCAAATTCATTATATGATACCTTTCAGTCAGGTTGGAAAAAATCAAACAGTACTGAATTTGCTTTTCTCAAAGCTACTAAATGAAATTCTGCTGGCTACAAATTATTAAGTGTTGTTGCTCTGGTTCTTTTAGATCTCAGTTCAGCTTTCAATATGGCCGATCACACAATTCTTTTCTCCTGACTAAAAAATCTTGTAGGCTTTTAGGCCACAGGTTCTAGTCCTGGTATTTTATAAACAAAAAGTTCACTGTATGCATCTGAATACATACCTCCTCCACAGCACATCTCTTCTGTGGCGTTCCTCAGGCATCTATTCTTGTTCCAACATTGTTCTCATTAAACTTGTTGTCATTAGGTTCCATTTTTCTTAAATATAAATAATTATTTCCCCTTATGTGCTTATGATGCGCAATTATACCTTCCATTTAAACATAATGATCTTTATAGAGGTCCTAATAGCATGTTTTTAAAAATTATTATTCTTATTTTTTGCTTTAAATGAGAATAAAACCAAAGGAGGTTCAGAATTCTGGAACATGGCAAAGGTTTTTATTAAGAACCTTCTGGCTCTGATTAAGGTTTTAAGCTTGATAAACAAATTAATTCGGTTGTAAAATCAGGTTTTATTATCTATGACATCTTTTAAAAGTTAAATTATTTTTTGTCTAAAAAAATGTCGAAACAGTTATCCATGTATTTAGTACTTTTACGTCTTGACTACTGCAATTCATACTTATGGAGCAAAGCAATCATCTATTTACTGTTTCTAAGTGGTTCACATGCTTCTAACTAGGAAACTAGGGTTTTAAAGTTTAGTTTTTAAAGCATTACATGGCGTGGACCAAAGTATTTATCTGACATTTTATCCTGACACAATTTATTGAGGTCAGTTAGAAGACTTGGAGTACCCTCTGTCTGTAGATCTAGGCTAAAACATTGTGGTGATCGAGCCTTTGCAAAATATTTTATAATATCTGTTACTATATAGATTTGCACTTTTTTCTTAAAAGAAGTATTCATGCTATCTGCTACAATATGCCACCTGTAATGTAAATGCCTTTATTTGTCACATACACTTTTTTACAGCACAGTACAATTCTTTCTTTGCACACACCATCCTAAGAAGTCGGGTTCAGAGCACAAAGTAGGGTCAAGGGTCTTGGTTAGAGACCCAATAGTGCCCAACAGTGCCTCGGCATTCTAACCACTACGCCACCACGCCACCCACGGGCAAAGTTACAAAAGCAAATTAAAGAGTTATTATTTAAATAGGACGCCACAGTGGCATAGTGGTTAGCACGGTCGTCTCACAACAAAAAGGTCCTGGGTTTGAATTCCTGGCATGGGGTCTTTCTGTGCAGAGTTTGCATGTTCTCCCAGCATATTTGCATGTTCTCCCTGCATGTTCTCCCGTGTACTCAGGTTTTGTACCACTGTCCAAAAAACATGTGTATCAGATTAATTGGTGATCTGATGCACATGGAGTGTGTGAGTGCATGTGGTCCATTTTGTGTAGCTATACTGAAACGCACCCCCAGGTGGAGCCATTGGTCTAAATCATTTCATTTCATCTTCTTTACCCGCTTATTCCCAGGGGTCTGCTGGTACACCCTGGACGTGTCACTGGTCACTCTCACGGCCACACAAAAACAAACAATCACACACAGTCTCTCATTTACTCCTATGGGCAATTCAGAATCACAAGTTCCTCCCACTGTAGGAAGAAACAAGTGTATGCAGAGTAAACCCACTCAGGCGCAGAGAGAACATGTAAACTTCGCACAGAAAGAGAACTGAAGCCTGGAATTAAACCCGGGACCCTGCGAGGCGACCATACTAACCACTACGCTACGAAAACCTGATAAATAAACTTTAATTATAACTATAATAATTAAATGTAACAAATATTCCAGCTGATTTGTTATAGTTGTGTCCTTCCAACTTGTGGATTTGGGAAGGACCGCAATGGGGGTCATGATAAAGTATTCACAAAATCTCTGCCATATAGTACATTTCAGCTGGTTTGTTAAATAAATCAAATATTCTGAGTTCCACCACGCGTCAGATGATGCCCCCTTGTGGCAGAAATCTCCACAGGGACTAGTTTGATGTGTAACGCTTCTCTGAATATTTTTACAGCTTAGCGTTAATTAACATTCCTTCAATCATCTTCTATACCCGCTTATTCTCTAATCTGGGGTCACGGGGATCTGCTGGAGCCTATCCCAGCGCACACAGGCAGAGAGGCAGGAGTCACCATAATGTTTTTGACTTTGGAAGGAAACCGGAATAACCGTAGGAAATGCAAGCACGTGGAGAACATGCAAAGTTGGCACAAAAAGACCCTGTGCCCAGGATCCGAACCCAGGACCTTCTTGTTGTAAGGTGACTGTGCTAAGCACTGAATGTGAGTGTGTGGTTGTCTGTATCTGGCACTGCAATGGATTGGCGACCTGTCCAGGGTGTACCCCTGCCTCTCACCCTATGTGCGCTGGGATAGGATCCAGCAGACCCTTGTGACCCGAATTAGGAAATAAGCGGGTATCAAAGATAAATGAACAAATGAATTATACACATTTTAGAACAGCACAGTTGCAAAGTGGTTAACATGGTCACCTTACAGGAACATGGTCTGGGGTTCGAATCTCAGGTAAAGGGTCGTTCTGTGTGGAGTTTGCATGTTCGCCCTGCTTTTGTTTTTGTTCCTCTAAGTACTCTGGTTTCCTCCCACAGTCAATGTGCGCTCCAGCATAGGCTCCAGCAGACCCTTGTGCCCAGATGTAAAGTATTTTATTTAAAGTTATTTTTTGTTGGTAGAAGAAAAGTAAAAAAAACCAGCTTGATAAATATTGATGACTGTGTTCACTTAATGCCTTTTTGAGTCAAAAGTAAAACCCACGTACAGCGTTGCCATGACAACTGTCTAGCGAGCCTCAAAAACGTAAATTTTACACTTGTTGTACAGTTCTTGTTTGTAACTATTGAAACTAAAATTGTATTTGATACTGTAGGGAAACTGCAGACAGGTAGAAAGAAGAACTCGAAAAGTCAACTGCAAATATGACTCATAACATTTTTTACAGAGGTGATAAAATATTCAACATGTGCTAACAATGTTCATAGACCATAGACAAGACAGAGCTGGAGTAGGAGAAATAAATACATAATCAATCCTTTTTTTTACATATCTCCTTAAAGAAACAATTAAAACAAGGATAAATGTTACAGAAAAGCAAACAGTCATGGAACGTGAAAAATATTAATATTCTAGACATTGTACTAAGCAGTGACAGCTGGAATATTATCTAAGACTATAAGCAACACCTTTTGTCTTTTTGGTTAAAAGAGAAAGATGTGACTAAGAATCCTGAATCAGTGGACATCAAGCCTGATATTTATTGCCACATGGAGTCTCAGGGATATTCGGATATAATTTATTTATAATTATATAATTTATAATTTATAATTCATTAATTCATGTTCTTTACCTGCTTATTCTGCTGGAGTCAGGTCTGATGAAGCCTATTCCAGCGCACATAGGGCGAAAGGCAGAGGGGACCCCCTGGACAGGTCGCCAGTCTATCGCAGGGCCACACACACACACAACCACACGCA
>JAOTQW010100769.1:0-10180 GCA_026260075.1 Sisor rabdophorus | reverse complement strand
AACCGGAGTACCCGGAGGAAACCCACGCAAGCGCGGGGAGAACATGCAAACCCAGGACCTTCTTCTTGTGAGGCGACAGTGCTAACCACTGCGCCACTGCGCCGCCGCAGGGAAGCCTTGAATATAGAATTGTTTCTATAGAGAAACACAGCTGTAGGATATTAGTTTTAGCCTCTGTCCTGATCAGTGGTTCTTATCGTGATGGTAATTGGTGGTCATTCAAATGGTTGAAGTTATACAGTCTAGCCACCATGTGGGGGTTCAGGTTTTGGCTCATTGAGTAAAAATTCATGGTGACATCCTGGGCCTTACACACACACACACACACACACACACTCCTTGTGAACTAATGAGAAACTCCTTTCAGAAAGAACCCTGCCTGAGAATTGAACCTGGACCTTCTTGCTGTAATACAACAGTGCTCACCCCTCAGCCAGGGTGCTGCCCTATTCATGGTGATTTCTTACAGAACACGGACCTCAGCCAATGTATTTATACAGTTAACAAGGGATCTTTTATGGTCTGTTGGTCCATAGGTTTTATTTGTGTGTACTTTTGTTTGGATTTTATTTTTGGGGTCTGGAAAAGAATCCCATGGACTGAAGCAGTTGGCATACAGAAAGTATAATTAACAAGCATGGACTTGGCTCCACAGTCCAAATATATAGCCATGGAGTTCTGTAGGCTTCAATAAGGCTTATGAAGGGGACACTTTGTGGTGGGTGTGTGGCTGTTAGAGTAACTACCCTGCAGCACAGGGGAGGCGCCCAGGTTGTGACGTCACCTAGGCAAACTGGACGCGTCGCGAACAAGCAGCAAAGTTAAAACGGCCAACGCGCCTCCACTTTTCTCAGTATTGCTCCATACAGGACACTGTACATAACCTCTCCTTAAGGTGATCTGTTTGGATTTCTTTCTCAGCTCCTGTGTCATTTTCTCACCAGTGAGAGGTGCGTATTTTTCTCTTTAAGCAGTTTTTAATGTATTAATGTCTTATCGCTTTTTGCGCTTTTGCGCCGGGGAGCGCAACCCTGTCTGTACCCAGAGCAGATCATTCGTGTTTTTAATTCTGAATAAGTCTTATTAAACTAGAAATCTTGTCTTATTACCTATTGTACATTTTTTGTGTTAAAAGTGTTAAAACCATTATCCATTAATCAATACATATTTTCAATACATAGATCTGAACACTTAATTCTCACTAAATGACGTCATATAGTCCTTTATGTTAATAATGACATTCTGTAGAATTGATTGGTGTGTGTGTGTGTGTCCTGTAGCCGGACTGGGGTCCGAGGACTCCGTGGAGATGCTAAACGTTACCACGAGAACACGGAGCTGCGAGACCCGCTGACGTTCAACTTCTAACCATGGATATACACGTCTACGGCAAAACGCGTCATCCCTACACGCTCAACGGCTTCCAGCAAGCTGTGAGTACTGAGAAGTGTGTGTCTTCTAGACTTTAAGGCACAGGCACACACACACACACACTTGCCACGTACCTGTCTTAGTACTCTTCTAAAGATTTTTTATTGATCAAATGTTATTATTATTTTATTAATTTGATCAATTTGGGATAAATGTCAATATAAACTGAGTGAAGGGTGTGTGTTGAATAATAACAGCACATGTTATGTATTGTTTAAACATAACAGCTGTTTATAATTAAATCGACAAAAATACAAAAGTTGCCCAGAATGAATACCATGCTATTGTGCTGTTAAATACACACTAATTTACATGGAGGCAAACACACTGTAAACTGTAAAATGTATTACCCTTAAAAACAGATTGAAACATACACACACATACACACACAGGGGAGAGGGAGAAGGGAAACCAGTTCTGCTACAGTTTTGGACAGGACAGCCTGACAGAAGAGACGATTATTCTTTTCATACTTTCTGTAAGGTGTGGCCCCGCCATCACGGATGTGTGCATAAATATTCTGTGAAACAGCTAAAAATTTTAAAGTCTGTTGACATTAAGGTTTTCCTCGCATACCTGACATAACCCATAACAGGAAAGTTTGACTGTGAGCATATTTGTCGAGCCAATTAATAGCCACAGGATGTCTGTAGAACTTGGGCTATTTTTGTCTCAACCAAAAACAAAAAACAAAAACTCATGAACGCACTCATAATCATACCGGCATGATTATTGTATTAAGCGAAGACTGGAATTGTGCTTCGCTAAGGTCAGAAATCGAGCTGCACCAGCTGAACTGCCACACAGCTTAATGCTTTGTGTTCATTACAAAGTCCGAGTAATGTGAGAGCTCTCTGTGATGTGTTCACTTTGCTTGTTGTATTACAAGCAGAAAAGCTGGTTCTGCTTCTTTCCCCTTTGCCTGTCTCTTTTTCTCTCTCTCTGACCACCTGCATCTCTCATCACTAACCATGGTAATCAAAACTCAGGATCAGTCAGAGCTTTCAGTCGGGTACTTAAATCCATAAAAAGGCCAATTGTACTAGTTTTAGCTTCATATTTTATCCTAAACTGTAAGGACATGGTCTTGTTGCTGAAGGGGGGTGACTTTATGTATGTGTTTTTTTTTTTCTTCGGATGAATACAACACACCCCACCCTTACGTAGTTCTTCCACACAGAAGCAGGTATAATGACCCTGCCTTCTACGTCAGGTTGAGGGGTGGGGGTATGGCACAAGAGGAACAAGTAGTCTACTGTTCATTCACTCACTCACTCACTCACTCACTCACTCTTTTAAGAGAGAGAGAGAGAGAGAGGAAGGTGCCGGCTGCTTGCACACTGTATTGTGTGTTGTGTATGTAATGCTAGGACCAGCAAATAAGCAGTTTTTGATCGAGAAAAAAAACCCTCTCCAAACTAATGCTTCGTTGTATAGAATGTCTTTATTGATAGTTTTCAGGGAAAAACATTTGCCAACTTACACTGGCCTCTCCATAGAAATGCAGCAGAAGTCAGTTGTCATTCTCTTTCAAGTCATGAATATTTGGATCACCTGTCAACAAAAGAAAATTTGCATTAATCTTGTGGAGAATACAGATTGAAACGTTTAATATAATTTTAATATCTTATTACCCCAAATAAAAAAAAATGATGCTATTTAAACATTTTAGATTTAAAAAAACAATCAAAGGGTATCACTCAAACCCAAGCATAACACATTTTTTAAGTACTACATATAATTAAATATAAAGGTACAATATTATTTGCGTTTTTAGTTTATTTACATCCGAATTCAAACTTTAACTTTAGCAAACAATTTGCGTAACTATTAACTAATCAAGATCATTCCAGTTGATTTATCAGTTCACAACAATAAACCCTGTAGGAAAGTTACATAAATATAATAATTATGGCTACAATTACAATGATTAATATACACATTGTTTACGTCAGTTTACCTTTTACAAAGTGTTCACGGAAAATCTGGGTGTACTGTGACAGCAGCCATTGTTTGTCCTCTCCGCGGACTAAGGCAGGTTTATTGGCACAAAATGACTAATCTCTCATTTCTGGGTTTTCTGTTTCGGACAGTTCTGTTGAAGCATAGCCCAGACTCTTTGTTGGTATTAACAGTTATCTGGCCTTAGTTTGGCTAAATGAAAGAAATCACTCACTTCATGACCTGTCAGGCAGTAAAAGATAGCACTGTTTTGCCCTTTTAAGTGTGTGATATGGTGTCAATATAGACTTTAACACTCTGTCAGCATGACAATACCACGGTGCACAAAGCCCCCTGAGCTCCATGTAGACATGCTGTGTTCAGGTTGGGCTGGAGGAACTGGAGTGTCCTGTGAAGAATCCTGACTTTGATTTAACCCCACTGAACACTTTTGGAATGAACAGGAACACGACTTAACCCCAGACCTCCTCACCCAACAATAGTGTCTAATCTCATTAATACTATTGTAGCCGAACAAGCCACCTAGTCACACAACGCAGTCTACTGGAAAATCTGTTGAGACTAAATCTGAAATTAGAAAATCTGTACATTTTCTCCGTATAATGTACATTTTTTATGAATTTGTAGTATGGCACAATTAAATTTTAAGTTTTTTTCTGATAAAAAATTTTGGAAAAGTTTCGGATGGAGTGCTTTAGAATTTCTCATTTAAAAAGGTGCATTTTTTAATGTCGAAATTTTTTTATTTCTCTCTAATTAGTGTAAGAGAGCATTGCATTATTTGTGTTTTGCAGTATTTTAGTCACAACGGTCGCTTTGATTGTTTGTTTTGTCTAGAAAGATGATGGCCTACAGTTTCTCAGTGTGGAGGAAAAGGAGTGCATTCTGTTCTTTGAGGAGACTATAGACTCTTTAGAGGAGGGGTTTGAGACCAAAGGATTGACCTCGCAAAGTTCCACTCCTTCAGGGAGTCTTCAGACTTCGTCTAGTCCAAATCCTGTCCTAGCTGACAACATTTCCCCTAGCTTAATGGAAAACGACATCATTGACTTGGTTCATTCCCCCACACAGTCAACGTTCAACTACTCAAAGACAGGTACTGGTTTAACTGACTGATTTGAGAACAGTGGTTCAGGAATTGAGTTGATTTCCGTGACTAATAATGTAAAAGAATTGTGTACGAAAGTATGTGAAAACATACGTAATTAAAATAAAATCGAGACAGAGCTAAAAAGCCAATTCAAACAAAACACATGTAAGAGAAAACCGACAAATAATAATAATATTATGAAAAGCACTTCAATGTTAATAGAGCATAAATACATCAGCCGCAGTGACAATAGAAACAGGTGGCTTGCAAAGATGATAATAATAATAACAATCAAGAGATCATACAGAGGTTGAGTACGTTGGTTTGCCATGCAAAAAATATGTTCAGAATAAATTGAAATGTTTGTAATTAACCAACTGTAAAGTCTAATACTTAATACCTTTGCTCCATAGATTTTCAGAACCCTGCTGTGACTCCGAAGCCTTATTATGAAACCGTGCCAAAGAAAGATGCCATAGCAGGTGTTCCATCCATGACCACAAGCATAGATGCACATGAGGACAATGACCACCAACCTCCCCCAGGCTCTGTTCCCACACCTGTTGTCATAGCCAGCAAGATTGCCGAGCACCAGGGAACTGGTGGGATAACTCCATCCAAGCTCCTAGGTCACGGACGCATTTTAGAATCCAAACGTGACCCTGCCTTGTCTGCCCGGACCTCCCGTCTCCCCAGCAAAATCAGCATAACACAGAGCAAACGAGAGAGTAGCCCTCACTCGATTGCCACAGCAGCTGTCAACATTCAGGAGCGCCGATCGCAGATGTTGGCTAACTTGCCCGCTGGTAGCCACCCGCTAGAGGGTGGAGAGCCTGACTGCATACGCAACTTCCCTATGCGCAGTGTGTCGTTCAAAGATATGGAACCTGAGAAGTCCAGGATTGAGGCTCTAAACAAACTGGGGCTACTTGGGGACAAAACATCTAATTTGACGGCCAGCAGTTTGATTACTAAAGGGAGCAGCAGCCCTCCTTTGCCTATAAGCAGCCTTAACAAAGAAGGCAGCACCTCTACCACATCTAACAGTAGTGCTTACAAAGGAAGCAGCAGTCCTACCTCCCATATCAGCAACTTTAACAGAGGAAATGGCAACCTTACTTCCCCTCTCAGCAGCCCTTATAAAGTAAGCACCAGTGATATTTTAGCTAGAACCAGTGCTACAAAAGTAAACACCCAGTCTAACAACCCAAATACTTCAGGTCCCTTTAGTTCCGGCAACAGCTATGAGCCAAAATCCAGAAGTGAAGTCTCTTCCAACTGCTTTAACTATTTCGGGGGTAAATCTGTTGCAATCACCCCTTTGACCAAAGACAAAGCTACCCTTGATAACCAAGACAGAATTTCCAGCAACCTGCTATCGAGTGTTGAAATGAAACCAACTGATTTTAACAGCTATGGTGGTAAGTCCATGGTTTTAAGCCCCACAAAAAGTGCCAAGTTAGACCCTGTTATTTCCACCTCAGCAAACTCATCAGAGCCATCAGAAACCCATTTCAACAGTTATGGTGGCAGATCAAGAGTTATGAAATCTTTGATAAACACAGATGTCCCCGATGGGGTGGATTTTACCCAAAGCCACTCACCAACTAATGCTATCACACCCACCATGCATCACCATAACCCCACCACATCAAGACTCTCATCCGATCAAACCAGTTATGGAGGTAAACCCAAAGTACCAGCCCCATTGCAATCTGACCCGGTTTACCAGGCTTTAGTCAGGACTAGGCCTACAACACAAACTGCTTCCAGATCTCATCCAGTACCTATAGAGATTCTCAATAAGCCTGTGCCATCATTCCGCAATCAAGGCATCACAGTCCAGTTTTCAGGCAAAGGAACAACAGGTGAAGCCAGACGAGATGCTTTACGTCGACTTGGACTGCTGAAGAACACATCCTAAATACTAAGTGCCTTCATTGCTCAGTGGATGTTATCTCCTCAAAAAACATTTAATGACCGCAGGGCTAAAAGGTTATCGATCACATAGGTTTCCTTTTGATAAAGGAGCTCTTCAACTGCTATAGTATTATTTTCTTTACTGAATGTGAAATCAGTTATTGTTGTTTCAAATGAATCTTATCTTATGGAAATTGTTCATTCCTTAACAGTCAACAAACCACCAACTACTTACATGGGCGGATACACATGCACAATATACAGCTGGGTATTAAGGGTCTTGTTCAGAAGTCCATTATTGGTCCATCATGGCAGTCCAAACTGAGCTACTACCGGTTTGGCCTCGATGACATTGTAATCATTAGTAATCAACATCTATAGAACTGGAAAGCCACCACAATCTAGATGAATGCTGAAACCACCATGTTTACCTCTGTAAATTCCTATGCCATTTATTTTATTTTTATTTTTATTTAATCATGACTGGAGCTTGTCACAGTTGATTCTGTGATTAAAACACTGTTTGTCCATAGTTCTCAACACTCTAATGCAAAATTGCAGATTAATTTGCAGATTTTATTTACGTGCTTCAAGCTGGCTTTTTACTCTGTGGTCATGTGCAGGATATTTTTAAACTCGACATCAGCAGCTCCCACACTAAACCTCAGCAATCCAAATGTAGCCTCTATAGATGAGGCGGTGATGGAAAATGTATGTTCCTTTGGTTCTGTTTCTTTTTTGGGGAAAAGCAAACTTTTCTAGAATCCTTCGCTCTGATATTCTCTATTCATTATTTACAGCTGCTCTTTAGACTTTGTGTGTGTACGTGTGTGTTTGTGTGTGTTTATGTGTTGAATGGCTGATGGATGATTGATGTGACTGTGTCTGTGTTTTTATTTATTTATTTTGACTCCGGTTTTTTGTAGCAATTCTACAAACATAAATGAAGGACCTGAAAACAAAGGGCTGTGTTTCTACTAACACACAAACACACACACCAATTTTTTTTTTACTTATTCTTTATGTTCCACATAATCGTTTTCAAAAACTGAACCTTAAATCTATTTTTAAATCTTTTTTTTTCTCTTTTTAAATAACATAACTTAACTTTGAGTTCTTTGTGTATTCAATTCTATGGTCAAATGCAAAGCCTGTATCCAATCGTGTTATTTTCTTCTGTTAATAAAAAATCCTCAACTTAATAATTGCGCCTTCAAGATTTACTACCTGGTAAATGTAAAAACCTGTAAATATATATTTTAAGATTTTAATGCCAAAAATCTTTACAATGTAGTTGATTGTAAGCTACAAAAACTTTAAGCATAGAGGGATAACAAACTTAAACGCTAGTGCAAGTTCTGTGGTAACACGAAAAAAAATATTCTAGACAATAGAGTTGTAACATATTTCAGGTGTCCTGCAACGCCAGCCACACACTTAAACAGAAAAAAAGCTTTTAGGTATTAGTTTAGCCATTTATTTTCTATACCCACTTATTACCCAACTTATGGTTACAGGGATTTGCTGGAGCCTATTCCAGTGCTCATAGGTCCATCGCAGGGCCATGCATACTTACACTTAAGAGCAATTAAGAGTCACTAATAAACCTAATGTACATTGGATTGGGGGAAACCCACACAAACTCCTCAAAAAAAGACACCTTGCCCAGGAATTAAACCCAGAACCTTCTTGCTGTGAGGCAACCGTGCTAACCACCACGCCACGGTACCGCCCTGTTATTAGTTAGCGATTATATTATATCTATTCTAAAGCTATTATAATTAAAAAATAAAAGAAAAAATAGTAAATGAAAATCCTGAATGCTGTGTGATGGAATTAAAAAAATGCTGTAAATAGAAATTCATGAGGATTGTGTTGAACATTTTGCTACCTTTTGCAAATTTACACATATTAAAAATAATTTACACTTAGAACCTGCTAAAAAAATGAATACTAAAAATTCAGGATAGAATCAGGAATGCCATCCAGGCTGCCATAGTTCTGCCAGAGACCAAGTTCAGGGAAACAGCAGAACAAGAATTAACCCTTGTACGCGCTCTGCCATTTATTGCGGTAGACGTACTAATTAACTTTGTACTGTTTCAGACCAGTTTTAATTTTAGATTAGCATAATTAAATATAATAAAGACCATACATTTAAAGCATTTGGTACACTTAAATTTATCTCTTTTATACAACTATTCAAATTTTCCCCTGTAAACCAATGAGATGTGAGATATTTAGCCATTGTCACATTTCTTTGTAAGGAAACTCAAACACGAAAACAAAGACCAAAAAATCAATTTGCATGGAAAATTGTCTGAGATTTTAGACAATGCTTAAATCAAAGATATAAACAAACATTTTGGTGTCCCTTAGTGAGAGAAAGACAGCAGTATTATAGGCACAGTGTTAAATGTCTGTGATGGACTGGCGACCTGTCCAGGGTGTACCCCTGCCTTTCGCCCTGTGTGCACTGGGATAGGCTCCGGATACTCCGGTTTCCTCCCACAGTCCAAAAACATGTGCATTAGGTTGATTGGTGCCAATGGTGTTCATAATATGATATATTATTATTAATATACCAAGAGATAATAATAGACATGCATCGATTATATAGCCTCTGTCCAATTCATAAAAGATTGCACAGTTCGAAATGAAGTGGAGTTTGATGCTACCTTACATCATGTTATTGAACAGGAAATATGCAAATTCCACAGCACAGATCTGTGGATATTCTTTTTTTTTATTCAATGATTCTTTTTTTTTTTTTAAACACGCTCCTTTATTTAACCGACTGTAGGAACTTCAGCAATCAAATCCGTAGCAATAAAACAAGTGTACCAAAAGCAGCAACATTGTTGTGATACTTGAATGTTGCCTTCAACTGATGACACATTTACTAGTCACACCAAATGTAATTACATCCTGTGTCCTAACAGTTGACAATGCTGTGCATAGTTTTTGTTTTGTTTTTATTTTAATTCGATGATACTGCTTGGTATACCTCTATCATCTCCTATCACTGCTGTTAACACTTTCTGTAGAAAAGCCCTACTATAAAATACATACATGGGCTTACAGAAGATTTACATTCCATTTTCTAAACATTTTGAACTGTAATAGTATTATATCTCTTACACCTATCTAAAACAGCCCAAAATAATCCATTTCATAAATACATTTATGGAACATCTTTGAACAGTTCATAGATAAGAATGAAAAAAGATAATATGTAGTATACACAGAAATATTCACCCAAATGTTTTGAAACACCTTTAGTAGTTCTGGTATAACCAGATGCCATTGACGTCATGAGTAATGAGTTAATGAAATTAGTGCCACACCATGAAAGTGTGTGGTGTCTTTGGAAATATTTTGTTCCAGGAATAGTTCTGAGATTTAACAAGAACCAACACATTATCATAGATACCCGAAAGGTAATCAAAACATGTTTAAAAAATTCATTAGAAAAACAACAGAAAAATCTAGTAATTTTTTCCATTAAGCCCATGATGAGGTTCTCTCGACTTCTTAAACTAGAATAATTTATACCTGATTTCTGACTTTTTGTGTTGGTGTGTCATTTTTATCAAACAATAGTTTCATTGTGCTACACTAAAATCCTGTTATACACACACAAACACACACAAACAAGTATTATGGATTATATGTGGGGTTTTTTTTGTTATGTGTAATCCTGGCGCAGTAGTTAGCATTCATGTTCATCTATGCAGGGGCCCATGATGGACTGGCGATCTGTCCAGGATGTGGCTC
>JAOTQW010100743.1:0-10183 GCA_026260075.1 Sisor rabdophorus | reverse complement strand
ATATATATATATATATATATATATATACACACACACACACACACACACACACACGGTGGGGCAAAAAAGTATTTAGTCAGCCACCAATTGGGCAAGTTCTCCCCCTTAAAAAGATGAGAGGCCTGTAATTTTCATCATAGCTATATCTCAACTATAAGACAAAATGAGAAAAAAAAATTCAGTGAATCACATTGTCTGTTTTTTAAAAGAATTTGTTTGCAAATTATGGTGGAAAGTAAGTCAATAACATAAGTTCATCTTAATACTTATCTTAATGAAAGAGGTCAAACGTTTTCTGTAACTCTCCATAAGGTTTTTACACACTGTTGCTGGTATTTTAGCCTATTTCTCCATGCAGATCTTCTCTAGAGCAGTAATGTTTTGGGGCTGTCACTGGGCAACACAGACCTTTAACTCCCTTTAAGGATGTGTATGCGATTGAGCTCTGGAGACTGGCTAGGTCACTCTAGGACCTTGAAATGCTTTTTACGTAGCCACTCCTTTATAACCCTGCTGTGTGTTTGGGATTATTGTCATGCTGAAAGACCCAGCCCCATTTCATCTTCAATGCCTTTGCTGATGGAAAGGTTTACACTCAAAATCTAACAATACATAACACTTTTCATTCTTTCCTTTACATGGATCAGTCGTCCTGGTCAATTTTCAGAAAAACAGCCTGAAAGCATATATTTTCACTGCCATGCTTCAGAGTAGGTTTAGCGTTCTTTGGATGCAACTCAGCATTCTTTCTTCTCCAAACACGACAAGTTTTTACCAAAACTTTTTATTTTGGTTTCAATTGACCATATAACATTTCTCAATCCTCTTTTGGATCATCCAAATGCTCCCTAACAAACTTCAGATGAGCCTGGACATGTACTGGCTTAAGCACAACTAGCACTGCAGGAATCGAGTCCCTGGCGGCATAGTGTATTACTGATGATAGACTTTGATAGACCTTGGTCCCAGCTTTCTGCAGGTCATTTCCCCTGTGTGGTTCTGGGATTTTTGCCACCGTGAACATTTTGACCCCATGGGTGTGAGATCTTGCATGGAGCCCCAGATTAAGGGAGATTATCTTGTGTGTCTTCCATTTTCTAATAATTGCTCCCACAGTTGATTTTACACCAAGCTGCTTACCGATTGCAGATTCAGCTTCCCAGCCTGTTGCAGGTCTACACTTTTGTTTTTGTGTGTTTTTTGACAGCTTTCGAGTTTTGGCCATAATGTAGTTTGGCGTTTGACTGTTTTAATTTGTAGACAGGTGTCTTTTATACTGATAATGAGTTTGAACAATAATTACATTATTAATATGGGTAATGAGTGGAGAACAGAGGAGCCTCTCACAAAAGAAGTTACGGGTTTGTGAGAGCCAGAAAACTTGCTTGTTTTTAGGTGACCAAATACTTAGTTTCCACGATAATTTGCAAATAAATTCTTTAAAATCAGACAATGTAATTTTCTGGATTTTTTCTCATTTTGTCTCTCATAATTGACGTTACCTAGGATGAAAATTACAGGCCTCTCTCATCTTTTAAAGTGGGAGAACTTGGACAATTGGTGGCTGACTAAATACTTTTCCCCACTGTATATGTATATTTGGCCATATACACATTATATGCCCAAAAGTATTCGCTCACCTGCCTTGACTCGCATATGAACTTAAGTGACATCCCATTCGTCATAATTCCAAGTGTTCATTATGACATTGGTCCACACTTTGCAGCTGCATCTTTGAACGAGGAGGCCTGGCTCTCGGTCTCCACTCTACTTTATCCTGAAGGTATTCTATCCCTATGAGGTGCAGGCCAGTCAAGTTCATCCACACCAAACTCCATATCTTTATGGACTTCGCTTTGTGCACTGGTTTATAGTCATGTTATAAGGGGTGAGCTACAAACTGTTCCCACAATGTTGGGAGCATAAAATTTTTTAAACTGTCTTAGTATGCTGAAGCATTCCCTTCACTGGAGACCAAGGGCCAAACCCAGCACAAACCCTACACCATAATCCCCCTCCACCAAATTCTATACCTGGCACAATGAAGTCAGACAAGTACAGTTCTCCTAGCAAGCGCCAAACCCAGACTTGTCCATAAGATTGTCAGACAAAGAAGTGCGATCGCATCCCAACTGCTCTAGACTCCAGTGGCAGCGTGCTTTACACCACTGCATCCTTTGCTTTGCTTTGCATTGCATTTGGTGATGTTTGGCTTAGATTCAGCTGTTCGGCCATGGGAACTCATTACATAAAGCTCTCTGCACACTAGTCTTGAGCTATTTTGAAGGCCACCTGAAGTTTGGATGTCTGTAGCTGACCCTGCTTCATCAATTCACGTGGCCTAACACTTTGTGGCTGAGTTGCTGTCATTCCTCCATGTTCTTATAATACAACTGATGGTTGACTGTGGAATATTTAGTAAATTTGAATTTTACAACTGGATTTGTTGCACTGGTGGCATCCTATTACAGTTTTACACTGGAATTCACTACATTCCTGAGAGCGACCCATTCTTTCACAAATGTTTATAAAAACTTTTCATGTCCAGGTGCTTGATTTTAAACACCTGTGGCTTGGAAGTGATTGGAACACCTAATTCCAATAATTTGGATGGGTGAGCGAATACCTTTGACAATATAATGTATATATAGTTTAGTGTTTCACTGAATTTACTTTTATCAAAAATTTAGGCATCACATACATCCTTTCCTACATTTGTAAATATGGTAGGCAATCCTCCAGCAACCAGATTATTTCAGAATTGGAAATAATCTATTGATTTTTGTGCCTTTAGATTAGGGCTGGGCAAAAATTTAATTAATTGTGGTTGATTGGATATCGATTCTCACATACTATAATTTTTTTTGTAGAAAAAAATCTGACTTTTGGATGGCGTGGTGCTGTAGTGGTTAGTGCGGTCACCTCACAGCAAAAGGTCCCAGGTTCGATTCAGGGGCAAAGCATTTGCTTGTGTGGGTTTACTTCAGTTACCCCAGTTTTAGGCATCCCAGGTTAGGTTGATTGGTGAATCTAAATTGCCCATAGTGTGTGATTGTGTGTGTTTGTTTATCTTTGTGTGGCCAAGGCACCTGTCCAGGGTGTACCCCTGCCTTTTGTTCTTTGTGTGCTTGGATTGGCTCCAGTAGACCCCTGTGACCAGGAAATTAGCAGGTATAGAAGATGAATGAATGAATGAATGAATAAATTAGTCTATATTCTTTGAATTAAATAGAGAATCAAGAATTGAACTTAAACCTTGTAAATCAGAATCAAATCCAATCGGCACATCTAAATCGATACCCAATATCTATAGGTAAAAAGAAAATGTAATTTCTGTGTTTGTGATAATAAATAACTGATCTAGTTAATAAGATGCCTGTTATTTATGATAGCATTATTAAGTTTTACAAAATCAAAAATTTCAGTTTGATATAATTTCTTCTTGTTTATATGTTAGAATAAAAAAGAATCTGGAAAATATATATCTGTTAGCATAAGATTTTTATGTTTGTTCTACAGTTTGTGTGTTTTTATTAGTATCAGGAAATATTGGAGGTAAGCTGCAGTAAAACAACCCTGAAGTTCCTGCTTTGCGGAGAAGGCGTTGAACCTATCGTCACCTGCACACACGAGGGACGTGTCCTGGACTTTGGATATGTGTTGGAGAAACAGATCACTAGCCAAGTGCTCACGGTACAATAACACGTTAGCTGTAATTCGTGTTTTAGTCATTCCTGGCACTGGTCACATTTCAACTTCACATAGTATAAAAAACAGAAATGTCTTTCTGTGTGGAGTTTTCATGCTCTCCCGGTGCTTGTGTGGGTTTACTCTGGGTTCTCTGGTTTTCACCCATTCATTCTATACCCGCTTATTCCCTTAACTGAAGCCTAACCCAGTGCACATACCAGTGCACCGTCCATCGCAGTGCCACCCACACGCAACCACACGACTCACTCAAATTCATTTCTATAGGCGATTTAGAGTTACCAATCAACTTGATGTACATGTTTTTGGACTGTGGGAGGAGACCGGAGTACACAGAAGAAACCTATACAACCACAGGGAGAACAGGCAAACTCCATACAGAAATACCCCATGCCCGGAATAAGAACGCAGGACCTACTTGTTGTGAGACGACCGTGCTAACCATCACGTTCCATTCCATTGTGCAAAAAGTTTATTTTAGTTTAAATAGTTTATCAGTAAAGTGACACTAATAGTGTGATCGTCATACTTATAATGCAGTCCTTATTTTTTCTCTTTCTTTCTTTCTTTCTTTCTTTCTTTCTTTCTTTCTTTCTTTCTTTCTTTCTTTCATTTCTGTCCAATTTTGCTATTGTTTAGTTTCAGAACTCGTCTGCTGTGCTGGTAAAGTTTAGAGTGTGGTTGGACAGTCTCAGCCGATCCAAACAAAAAGATACACGCTTGCTTCCAGCATTACAGTCTACAGATTCCAATCGATGCATCACTTTGGGTAAATGAAGAGACATTCATACACACACTTAAAGCAGCAATGTGCGCTTTTCATAGCAATTTTTCTAGAATTACATCGAAGCTCTTGACTGTCATAGCTTTAAAACAGATGCTTATTGATGATTATTTTACTGTTTCTCACAGGTACTCAAAATTACAGTGGTAAGAATGTGTTCAGTGTGTCACTCCTAGAGGGCACTATCGCCTCTGATGAAACACAGGACATCACTGTGACATTCCAGCCAGATCATGAGAGTCTACATTACCGAGATATACTCCGTGTACAACTTATGAACCAGGTAAGAGAGCTTTAAAATTGAGTAATTCCCCTGCAGGAAACATGTTTAATGCATATAAAGACATACAGGTCCATCTAAATCTAAATTCATTTAAATTTTATTTATAATCAAAGTTGTACATTGTTTATTGTCTGGAAAACTATTAACCCTGTGTTGGTAAACATGTTTTTCTTAGCTAATGTTTACAAGTCAACATGCACTGGACCTACTTCATTAACTGGATTACAATCAACACAGCCATAACATTAATTAATTCATTCATCTTTTATATAATATATAATATTCCCTAATTTAGGGTCACGTTGACACAACCACACACACATTCAGTCTCACTATAGGCAATTTAGAATCACCAATCAAACTAATGTACGTGTTTTTGGACTTTACCCAAGACCTTCTTTCTGTAAGGCTAGCCACTATGCCACCACGCTGCCCACAGCCATAGCAATTGATTAAAAAAAAAATCTTTTTTGTATTGGCCTGTCCCAATACCCACACTACAACAAGATATTCTATGAAGTGTGCAATTTTGGAAGTACACACCTTTTAAAGTTAACTTAAGTGTAGTTAATCTGGTTAAGTTATAAAATCATGTATTTACAGACCAGTAAACGACTGCCCATCTTCACATAATGTGAGGTGCTAGCGCAGTAGTTAGGGTGTTCAACTGCTAATTAAAAGAATGTGGTTTAATTCCCAGTGACCACTATTGGGCTCCTAAGCAAGGGCTTAAACCCCTATTGTTCAGTTTTATAAATTAGATTAATGTAACTTTCTCTGGATGAGGACGTCTGCCAAATGCTGTACATGTATTTCTTGCATTGAAAACATAGATGCTCTTTTTATACCCAATCATGTTACTTACTTTTTGCCAGTCAAACTTATTATTTGCAAAATGTTCTTTTAGCTCTTTTCAGAACCACTTATTGGGGAAGGGGAAGGACCTATATTGTAGGTTAAACACTTTATTGTAAACATATATTGTGAAACAGGATAAAGCAGAGACGTGGGTGGAGGTCAATACCAGTACACGGTTTAGCAGATTGTAACAGAATGTAAACCAGAACAGATCATAACCATGAACAATAAATATAACAAAACGCTTAGCATGCAAACTGGCCTAGCAATACTTCACAATGAATAAGTGATTGTGAGCTGTATAAGTAGTGGTGACCTGGGAGTGGAAGTGAGCATGGTGAGTCAGTATTCGCACAGAGGGCCTTCCGGTCATGCCGTAGTGTAGTGGGTTAAGTAGCCAACTTTTTAAAGATATGACTCTGCCATCGATGTTAAATTAGTGTTTTTGGTTTAAACATTTGATGTTTTCTATGTTCTGTTTGCAATAAAATAAAATGTATGAGATGTGCAAGTCATTGCATTTAGTTTTTTACATATAGAAATTGTTTTTTACATATAGAAAAGTTTTATAAAATGTACTTATTTTAACATTGTGTGTAAAGCAAACTGTGTGTGATCTGGAATTACGTGGTGCAGCCAGATGTAGCAGCATGTTTGTATGCGGTGGTGATCCATTAGATTTGGGCACCGAATCACTCATCCCTCCAGACATCTACTTTGCAGGTGAAACAGATCACACAGGTACGTTACAAAAACTCTGACATTCTTCAGAAAAATCTAATTAATTTTTTTTCTCCACAATTGCAGGCCTCTTTTAATAATAACAGCAGGTGAATATTGAGTATTAAAAATGTCTTTTTGTTGGGTACGAAATTTCCCTAACCAATGAAATTGGTCTTGTGACCCAAAATGTCGTTGAGCCAATAAACAAGCAGCATGCTGGATCTGGCCAAATTTTAAATACTGATGATGAAAAAAACAACTTCCCTGTTTTCAAACTTATTTGTAACTTAACTTTATTAGCAATTGTGGGTATAAAAATCCTAATTCTAAATGTACAGACATGTTTTTCTAGTCTATATAACAGTGTCAATCGTATTAACTGAAAGAGACCTGAAAAATGCTGATGTCATTGTACGCCAGCTAGCAGGCCTCAGCAAGCAGGTTTAAAAATCTGATTGGTTAAAGACACTTTAATAATGTTAACCAATAATCTTGCCACTAGTTGTATAGTTTAGGTTACACGGGCAGCACTACTAATTCTGAGGACAGATTACACTAACATGTAATAAAGGCAGCATATAGAACTGATTGGACATAAAATTTTAACATACACATACATATAACACATAATTAAAGCAGTGTGGCAAAAGCCACAAATAAAGAGAACAAACAGTTTGCACATTAATACAATTTAATAGAACACAGTGGCGTATTGGTGTAGCACAGTCGCCTCATGTCCAAATACATGTACATCGAATAGATTGGTAATTCTAAATTGCCCATAGAAGTGAATGTGTGAATGTGTTTGTCTATGTGTGGCCCTGCGATGAACTTGCAACCTGTCCAGGATGTACCCCTGCCTATCGAAATATGTGCAGTGGGATTGGCTCCAGCATGACTCTAAGTTGGTGAATAAACGGGTAAAGCGGATAAACAAATTAATTAATAAAAATTTTTAATTTAGGTTGTAAATGTAGGTCAGTCTCTCTTAGTGTTTAGACATCAGAGGAGTTACTGACCATGACTGCACCCCACTGAATTGAATCACACTTTTTTTCTAACTAATTCTAAGGAATTATTGTAGCATTTATTTTGGAATTAAACTTACTTCTGTAACTCCGTAACTTGTAGGTACTTACTCCCTATTTACATTAATCTATTTATTACAACTAAGCAAATGGTGGTTAAGCTTAGCAGTGGTAACTTAGTGGTGCTGGGAATCAAACAGCTCTTCCAATCAGCAGTACAACATCTTAACCACTGCGCTATCACTTTCTGCGCTACCACTCCCACCACTTTTGCTTTGCATAATTAGAAACTATTAAAAAAAAAGTGTAAACCAATTTAAAATGTTTAAGATGCCATTTTCTGTTTTTGTGTCTATGGGTTTACACAGAAAAGAAGCTGCCCACACCTCTTTTGCTGACTCTAAGAAGTGTGTATTGCGATGGCCAAGTTACAACTGCAATGCGGGAGTTAGAGGTGGGCTGCATCCAAGCTCACAGAAAGGTACACGTTATATCATCATATCTCCCAGCTCTAAACACAATCTCATATTTCACCCAATGTTGGGAATAATGATGTCCTGCTTCATTATTTTTCTTTTATCTTTTCTATCATTCTATCCTTTTTTTTCTTGTGCCGCATGTAGAACGGTGACTTTTCCTGGGAGAACGTAACCAGTCTTCAGAAGCATGGGTTCAGTGTGGATCCCACCAAAGGAACAGTGGATGCAGGTCATAGATGCACCATAACCGTTACTTGGACGCCACCTGCTGGACAGACTGTGAGGATTCACAACACGCACGTTAGAGCATAATGGAATGCATATGTTTACAGCTTTAAGTCTATGTGTGTATTCTGAGACAAACTGATGTTGATGTCAAGCCGTTTGCAGAACTCTGACCATACTCTAGAGGTGAATTGCGGACCCCTGTCCGAGACTATGTCCTCCGGGATGCCAGAGTTTCTGAAAACAACGTGAAAAAGTGTGATAGCAGTTTCCATAGCTGAGGGTAGGCGTTTGAGGGGGATGGTCTGGCAGATGGTGGGGGGTCTTGGACTGGGCTTAAATGTGGCAGGATTTGACAAAACATCCATTTTCTGGAGGTAGTTGGGCTACTAGTACGTTCTGCATAATAAGAACTTTGTTTGACTGATGCCTGGATAACCAGAGGAGAGCAAGGAGTGGACCCAAGACATGTTCACGAAGGGCTGCTGGGATATTTTCTTCTCTGGACATTTGAGCGTCAGTGATCTTAGTCTCTAAGTTCCATCTAATGGGGCCTATGAATATGCTGGGTTCCAGCGGTACCTGGCTCATGTTGTTTTACAATTAGCTCCTTATATCCCACATCGTAGTTGTTATAGGCATCAGTGATTTTGAGAGAAAAAGGTGCAGGTTCCCTTGTCGCTGGGAGAGAACAGCTCCTCAGTCTGAAGCGCTGACCTCGACGACGAACGGCAGGGTAGGATCAGGGTTTGCAGGTTAAAGTATGAGCTGAACTTAGCCTCAATGCTCGAGGGGCATTTGAATTTGGACGTAACATTGTTAGGGCTCGATAAGCTATGCAGGGCCTGAGAGACCCGTCCTTCTTCTCTATGAAGAAGAAATTCGATGCTACTGGAGAGGTGGATGATCGGATGAAGCCCGTTCTCAATCCCAAAAACACGTTGACAATTTTTGAAAGAATGAGCACATTTAGCCATTAGGTCCTCCGGTTTAGTAGCTTCTTGACTTGAAAAAAGCTTCTTGACTTAATGTACAGTTGCATGGCGCGGTTTTCAGGTTGGGATAGTGAATAGATCCAGCCCTTGGGGAGTGCTGCTCCAGGGAGTAACTCAATGGTCCACTGGACGGTGTGTCGGGAGGACTCGAGTATGGCTCCTATCTGGAGCCGTACTGGCTTAGTCTGATGCTTAATACCAGATCCCGATAGCGTAACCGTCGACTGTAGTGATGCATAGGCTGGGGGAAAACGGTATGGTGGGGATTTTGAGTTCATGTGCTAGCTTTCGGTCGATGAGGCTGAGGAGACATGGACGGGAGATTCAATGGAGAATTTTACCGGAAAGAACAGAGACATGATAGGGGAAAAGGGACAAAGAAACAAACTTACTCGGAGGGAGAAGGTGGATTCTTGGGGCAATTGTCGCAGATATGTGTTGACTCTCCACAGTAGAAGCTTAAACGTGCCTCAAAACGGCATTGGCGTTCCTAAAGGGGAGATTTTGGTGAATCCGACTTTAATAGGTTCAGAATTACATCATGAAGATTTCTTTCGAGCAGTAGCCCTGAACTTGGGGCTGGCCATGGGCTGTTTTGAAGCAGATTATCAGTCTTGACTGAGAGTTCTGTTCTGGGACAGGGACATACCTTCGTCGACATATTAATTTGGCTTGTAGTTGAACATTCAAACCTAAAGGCCACTTCAGGAGCGTTGTCGTTCCATCCACTCTGTGCCGCTACTGTCCAAAAGCAGATGGCATATTTAGAGGAACACATTCCTTCCTTTTGAAGCTGTAGCAAGCTGTAGCTGATCCCTCCCACTGGGTGTTCAAAAACATCACATAGCTGGCAAAAGAAATAATGTTGGTCTATTTCCGTTCACCGTTTTGCAACATTTTATACTCAATTGTTGATCAATAATTATTTATGATTCTAAAAGTATTAACTATTATTTCGGATCATTAGAATCAGTCCAGCCTAAATTCACTTGTGTTTTTATGTTATCAGATAGCCAATAAATTATTCTGTTTACCCAGGTTGAGCAAAATGTTAATTCAGGATTACATCCTTTGTCAAAATCACATCCACTATATATATA
>JAOTQW010100733.1:0-10185 GCA_026260075.1 Sisor rabdophorus | reverse complement strand
GCAGACCCCTGTGACCCCAGATTCGGGAATAAGCGGGTATAGAAGATAAATGAATAAAAACAGCTAAATGTCGATGAACTGGAGACCTGTCCAGAGTGAGAGAGCCATGCCTCTTGCTTTATGTATGTGACTGCATCAGAGCCCTGTGACCCCGAGTTAGGAAATGAGTGGGTATATAAAATATATATAAATATAGATTACCATATAGAATTTATTACATTTAAGTCAATATATTCATTCATTCATTCATCTATCTCCTAACTCGCTTATTTCCTAGCTAATGGTCACATGGGTCTCCTGGAGCATATCACAGCACACAGGGTGAAAGGGCACACCCTGGACAGGCTGCCAGTCCATCGCAGAGCCACATATAGACAAACAACCATACTCATTCACATTCACTCCTATGGGCAATTTAAAATCACATGTGTTTGGACTGTGGGAGGAAACCGGAGAACCTGGAGGAACCCACGCAAGCGCAGGGAGAACATGCAAACTTCACAAAAAAAGAACCGGGAATCAAACCCATGACCTTCTTGCTGTGAGGTGAACAAGCTAACCACTATACCACTGTGCTGCTCCCAGTCAAGATATATGCAACCAAATTTTAATGATCAATTAACTGTTATTTTAATTATTATTAATATCTGTTCTTACACACATATTAAGTCTAAGAAAATTGTGGCCGGTTATTAAAGATTCATGTTTAACACATTTGGATATACATTTAAATACAAAATCAAAATCATTAACTATTTTCTCATGTTCATCGTTTGATATCGAACCCAAATGTATCAGATAAGCATAAATTGGCTTGGATGTTCTAATACCTTTAAAAGAAACTGTATACTCTATTTACTGTAGGGACATTTCCCCATGCCAGATTTCGCTTTGCTTTTTTATTATCCTGATGGTAGGTGGACTGTCTATACTAAATCCTCTCTAGTTGTGAAGATGTATTGTAATTGTCTGTATCCTATCCAGGTTAAAATTCTGCCTTGCTACCCCTAAATATTAATACAAGGAGTAACTCCCAGAGACAGAAAGTCAATAATGAAACTAGGGTTTATTGTATTTTTTTTTGGATATAAGTAAAATCATTTGTCTTGTAGAACTGTTATATTTGCTTCTAGTTTGCTTCAGTTTATTCTGAGAAAATATGAACATAAAAAATAACTGAATTCACACTTCTGTTTTCACTATTAGAAAGAACCAAGATTCTTTTTATCTCAGCAGCTCATGCAGTAAAGTTAGGTCTTTCAAAAAATGTCAGGGGTGTCATTTGGTTGTTTTAAAACCACTGGAAGCGTGCAGCATTTAGCTCCAACCCTAACCAAACATGACACACCTGAACCAACTGATGAAGATCTGGATAGATATATTTGAAACTTACAGGTAAGTATGTTGAGGCAAGTTAGGACTATAATTGCTTATCCCTGGTAAAGCTAACCCAATTATTTATTTATTTTTTAATCTTTGCTTTTCATTTTTCGGGGTAGGGGTACACCCTGAGCAGGTTGCCAGTCTTTTACAGGACTACACATTGACAAACAACCACACTCACTCCTTTGGCCAATTTAGAGTCCCTAATTAACCTAAGATACAAGTTTTTGGACTGTGGGAGAAAACCGGATTACATGGAGGAATGTGCTTTATAAAGAAAATTCCCTTGCTTAAATATACTATAGCAAAGAGAATTAAAATCATGGCTTCTCCTTTGGTACATTGCAAATAGGATAATATTATATTTATTTAGCTGGATGTAAATTATTAATAACCAGGCTGAAAAACCATGAGCTGCATCTCAAGCTTGCAGCGCTCATTACTTAAACAAAGATAACCTGAGAAAAACTCTTTTACCCTCTGCCTACTGGCTTCTTCTTACCTTACAGAGTCTACAGTTTAAAAATGTTCTATGCAGCGTTCAGATAGTGGCATTGACTTTGTCGGAACGCCATAAACAGACATTATGTGCATTCCACCATAACCACTCATTTATCTTTCTTTCGTTCTCTCACCTCCCTCATTCTCGTCCTCCTACATGCATAAACACACACTTTGTTTCCCAGCAACATGTAAGCGTGGGGAGGAATGTTGAAGGGTTCTCGTATCACAGAAGGCTGCAGCGTCCAGCTTACACACACTGATTTTGCTAAGTAACTAAAAAAAACACTGCTTGGCTGTAGGACATGGATGAGGATTTGTTTTTATGCCACCTCATTCATGCTGCTTCAGGCTACCTGACTTGCTTCAGGCTACATGACTTGCTTCAAGACATCTTTACACTTATGTCACTGAAATGGATAGACTGCAGTTATAGAGGTATAGAGGATCAGTCAGTCAACTTGGTATTTTATGTTGTGGTAACATTTCTGTTACATTTTAATTTGAAAGGTTTAGGAGACATACATATCTATTGAATGTTTCTTCTTCGATAAGATCTTGCACAGAAAAAGAAATCAATGAGACCCATTCAAAAGACATTATACTGAATATGTTTGCACAACACAACCTCAAAATGTATGCAATATGGTCAAAGGTTTTGAGAACTTTACCAACACACCCATACATGTATCTTCCCCAAACTGTTACTATTTGTTGGAAGCCCACAGTTGCTTGTGTAATATACTTGTATGCTGTTGCACTAACGTGTCTTTTCCCTGTGATAGTAAAGGTCTTTATTCTCATCGCACAATAGTACAACGAAGTACGACAAAACTCTTCCTTTACAACCACAATAGTGCACCGGAAAGCGAAATGATGCATTACTCCAGCCCAAACACTATGAAAAGTTAGCTAGAGACCCGAACACTGTAGCTGAGCACAAACCCTCTGTGTTCGGGCTGGAGTAGAAGAACTTCAGTGTACTGCATAGAACTTTGACCACAACTCCACTAAACACTTTGACTGCACCCCAGACCTTCTTAATACATATAAGTCAGTATTAACTGATGCTATTCTGTTTGAATTAAAAATTCTCCACAGCTGCACTCCAAAAACATTTCCAGATCTGCAGAGATTATTATAAAACGAAGATGAAATATGATGTAGGATGTTTAATACTTTTTTTCCATATAGTGTACATGGGAAACAGAGCTATGTCATCATTTAATTTTAGTATTATAATAAAACTTAATTGTAACTTTATAAAGTAGCAATTGTGCTTTGTAAACCTGTTTCACAGTCTTAACATAAATACTGTTTTTATTAGATAATAGCCTGGTGATTATTAACAGCCTAAATTTTTTTTAGTGAAGTGTTTTATTGAAGATGCTATTCTATGAAAAGATTTGCTAACTTTATAATTTTTTTTATCACTTTATCTATTTAATGCACTTTTTATTCTAATGTTTGGTATTGTAATATGGACTAACCACAAACATCAAAAACAGACATGCTGTGTTTAGGTAGTGAGTGTTGTTAGTGTTGCTAAAGTATTACACTTTTGTAGTCAACATGTTAAGCATAATAAAATACTGTTAAGAATTTAAATAAATGCTAGGGGTTGCTCCAGTTAGACTTTGTATACACACACTGTTTCTGTGGGTACAAATAGCTGTACTGTGTCCAGTGCTATTTTCAGCCGGTCTCAAATAGACACTTCTTATTTTAAAAAGTCTCTGGGTAATAGCTGGTTCGCCTATAAAAAATAATTTAAAAAGGCTAGAAGCTGAAGGTTGACATATTTCAGCAAAAAAATAGGGCTGCCTCCTGCAATACCTTTTAACACAAAGTCTTAGTCTGCAAATGTTTTTAAAATAGGAGCTGTTCTAATGAATCACAGCTTTTGTTTTATTTTTTACTGCAAACTTAAAAAAGACCCATGGCTTTGAGGAGTGTCAAGGAAAACAATTATTTGTGTATTTAATTTGGCTATGACAGAAAACAGTAAAGTGGGCATTGGTGACTTAAATGGTTAAGCCACTGTGGTAGAAACAAATGTTACCTCTTTTAAAGTATATGTGACAAATAGAGACATTTCCATTTGAAATCATTTGATAATCAAAAAATGTAAAATCCAAATGTACAGAAATATAATGGTCAGATGGTGTAATTTGTCAAATATAATACATTAAATTACAAACTGTGTTTCTTTACAGGGTCATCGTGGAGTAAAGGGGGTTAACTGTCTTGAGAGACTCAACAGGACAATCGTCCTCATTTGGGTGATAAATTGGAATTATGCAGTCACACTGCATAAAAGCAACTGTAGTCATAAGCCCTAAGAAAATTAATGGCACTCTTCATGGCAGAGTGGAAGCGTCCCCAGTCACCATGTCTTTGTGACTATCATCAACCCGAAGTGGCTCACCAGAAAAAGTCCAGAGTGAAGAGGATGTCTGGATTAGTAGTATATGTAGCAATGAACCCCAATCTTGCATTGAATAACTCAAATCCTAGTGGAATGAACACTGTGTAAATATTCATTAAGTCTTTAATTTTCTATACCCGCTTATTTCCTAACTGGAGGTCACATGAGCCAATCCCAACACATATAGGGCAAAAGGCACAGATACACCTTGGACAGGTCGTCAGTTCATCGCAGGGCCACACATATCCAAACAACCACACATAGTCACACTCATACCTATGGGCAATGTAGAGTCACCAATCAGTGTCAATTTTATCGTCAGTTTAAAGTCAGCTGCTTTTAGTCATTGAAGTATACTAGTCTGAAGCCAGATGTTTGGCTCAACCTGAATGTATAAAGCTGGAATCCTGACCCCAACTGCCAATTCAAAAACAAACATAACATTTTTTTCTTTTCTAAGTGCAGGAGTCAAATAGTTTGTTTGTGTATAAATAGCCTTGGATGTACTCTTACCCCTTTATATCACATGGCCCTGCACTCACAGCCAAAAACAGGGAACTGTGAATCACAGCAGTGTCCAACAAAAGAAAAGGATGCTTACAGTTTGCATATCTGTTGAGTCTGCATGCATGTTTTCATGTGTGTGTCCAGGTAAAAAAAACATGTAGGTATGCAGACATACAGTGGGTTTCAAAGGTCTGAGAATACACCAAACATCTAGAATGTTGTTTTTCTTATAAACACTTTTTTTAGAATTATAAAATATTAAAATAGATTAAATAATCTATTATAAATAAATACAAGAATTCCAATTACTCCAGAATATGTAAAAATTATTGTAATGGATCAGAAAAGATCATTTTTTATTTTTAGACCCTGCTATATATAAAGTAAATATGTAGTGAGTCTCTATCTGATCCAACGAAAGAAACCAGATACTTTTTTGCTTGTTTTTATTTCAATGCATTTTCTTCCTCTTTTTCTACAGTGCTTTTATTGCTGCATTACTAACTATTTGTGGAAGGAAATTTCCAAACTCGGAACAAGGAGATTTCCTCATTAGACACAGCAGAAAAATAGGGTTTGAAAGAATTTATGGAGCAGTACATTCAAAAGGCTTCAAAAGACTAAAACGTTTTTAACAACAACTCAGCAAAAATTTTTGCTATTAAAAAATTAGATAATTCTGAACATTTTTAAATAATGTTTCTAAAAGCACCTCATTGCTTTACTAAGTGTATATGTATGCTGCAAAATTAGTTTTGGTAACACATATTATATAATTATATCTGCCATAATAATATCTCAGCTAAAGACATGAAAGATGTTGTAATAATAAAACAAACTTTAAAGAGCTTTACAAATACAATTAGATGAAATATAAATTTAATTAAATTAAAACAAAGATTTATAGAGACTGGCAAACATCAAAATCTAATTTAAATACAGAACATACATGTGACATACAAGCAGTGAAAAGCTTTCTACAACTGACCATGCATAAAATAGATAGTAAGATAAAAAGAAATATAAAACTTGCTAATTTGAAGAAAGATAAAATTCAAATTACAACCAGGGGTGTATAGTTATACTAAAGAAAATGTACTTTATAACTAGTAAAGTAATTATGGCAATAGATTTTTTTATCTCATATGTACAACTTTTGGCCCAAGATGAAGTTATTTTGCTTCAAAATTGCTACTATAAGTATTAACTGATATTCATTAATATATATATATATATATATATATATATGTGTGTGTGTGTGTGTGTGTGTGTGTTTATATATATTGCATAAAAACAGCCTGACTACAGGTCAATGTGTGGTGCTTTACTTACCAGAGAACCTACTGTTCTCTGGGAGGTATAAAATAACACTGTGTTTTACTCCTTGGCTGCCAGAACACTTTAAAACTTGGACTCACTATTTCCACATTTTTTTTCTTACCAAGCTCAACTTCTCAAAAAGGGATGTATAGACGGCCTATTTCTGACAGCTGTCGTATTACACACAATTACCCCAAAATACATATTGTTTCTTTTTCTCTGCGAACTGACAAGAAGCATGAAGCATGAAGAAATGTCCATGCTAGCCTTTCCTTTAACACTTTTTCACTTACACAAACAACCGGACTTACTGTATAATTCCCGGTTGCTCTTGTCTCTGCTGATACAGGTTTATCTTTATGTGGTGTGTAATCTGAGCTTTTTTTGACAAGGCCAGGCCTTCTATTCTCAGTGAATGGACTGCACTGTGCTCTTCCACTCTTTCGTGAGCTCTCACTCTGCTTAGATCGACACTATAATTATAGTAGAGCCTGCGGCTGCGTTTGTGCTGAGGGGACACAGCCACAGGGTTACCTCACACTTGCCTACACAGTGGAACACAGATTTTAACTTTAATATTTTTTAAACTGTGCACCTAATACAAAATAGGGTATTTTTAAAGTTAACCTAATTGTGATTTTTGTAATTTTGAGAAAATCACATAACCACATTTCACATCACATTTGTATTTCTTATAATCTTTATCTATCTCATCTCTATCTCCAAAATAAATATTAGTACAACAGGTGTACATGTACTGCAAACACATTATAAAACTAAAGAATGTAAGTCCTGGCCCACCGATGGATCTTGTACCTGAATGTTACATTAGCATGTGTAATTCATTTTTAAATTCAGAGGATATGTCATTTTTACTGCTTCCACTGTTTCCTGGGTTGGATAGTCTTAAAATCCCCTAAAAACTGTGTCTATCTCTCTTCACAAACACATACCATATTTTCATTTGTACTATTATAAACATGCTGTCTGTACTAATATAAAGTACAGGTGAACGACTGGCAACGGTGGAGGAGATGCACAGTTGCACAGTTTTTATCATGCAAATTAAAACAAGCAGTACACCCCACTCCTCCACCTTCTTTTTCCCTTATACTACTTCTGTTTTTATTACTTTAATTGACAAAACGACTCATGCAGACGCCTCTTCACAAGGGAGCAAATTATTATGTATTCTCAATACAGCCTGAAAACAGATTACACACCACGGGAACATTTACTTTCTCTGGATGTTACCATGAAAGAATATATTTTTTATATTAATGCATAAATGTGTTTATTTAGAAAGTTAAAAGGCATGTTATATGGATCATATATAACAAATTATAAACAAATGTATTTATTTAAACAAATTAATATTTATTGTTGTTTATTGTACATTATAAATTAACAAGAGGAAAAATATTGAAGCTAACAGCAAAAGACTTCTAATTCATGTAAATTATATATAACAGGGTTACGTTTTTAATGTTAAAAATTAAAACGTATGGGCTTTGTGCACACAGGGCATTGACATGTTGCTCCTCATAGTTCCAATGAGGAAATAACTTTTTATGACACATTAAAAGATCTTCTACACAAACTTGGGCTTCCAACTATGTGGCAACAGTTTAGGAAACCCACACTAATGTCTGTGTGCCCACACACGGTCGGCATGCAGTGTATTATTCAAACTTATTTATGTAAATTAAATATGAATTGGGTTACTTTCTGTTACATGGTGCTTGCAAAAACATAATAGAATTGTCATATTACATTTTGTGAACAAAAAAGTAGATACTAAAAGTGGGGGCGATGTTTAGTCTCTTTGATAGTGTCATGTATATCTACTATTCATTTATCTTCTATACCTGCTTATTCCCCAACTCAGGGGTCAGGGGTCTGCCTGACCCTATCCTAGATAGGGCAAAAGGCAGGGGTACATCCTGGACAAGTCACCAGTTCATCGCAGGGCCACATATAGACAAACAACCACACTCAGTCACTTATATAGGCAATATAGAGTCACCAGTCAACCAAATGCACATGTTTTTGGACTGTGGGGGGAAACCCACGCAAGTGCATGGAGAACATGGAAACATCAGAAAGACCTGGGAATGAAACCCACGACGTTCTTGTTGTGAGGCGAACATACTAACCACTACACCACAGTGCGGACCTCTACTATTTTCTATCAATCAGTATTCTTACAATGTGAAATATGCTTTACATTTACAAAAATATGTAACAAGGCTGTCACAGGAACTGTTTGGAACATTTCTTTAGCTGTCTTTACTTTAAAGAATTCATATGTGGTGAATTCTTTTTGAAATGCTAGCTAAACATACTTTTTAAAACCTTAAATTCTGAAAAAAACCCTTATGGTCCTAATTATGGTTTGTGTGGGTGGCTGCTATGAAGATAAGTATAGATGCAAAATATAAGTACTTGTACCTTACATTACAATGTCCTTATGTTTAGTGGCTTGGCTCTGCTAGTTACAAGAGGAAAAGCAGCGTGTTGTTTTTCTACCATACACATTGAAGCAAGCACTTTCCCTTGTGCTTTTCTTGTTTTCTTAGATGAAAACCTCACATCACATTCCCTGCAGAGAAACAAGCATACAACCTGAATTTGCAGCACTGGAAACCTAAGGTCCCAATTGGTACATACACGCTTCTGCACAGCTCTTTCCTACATAGATGAATATAGAATTAATTGAGAATCGAACCCAGACACACTTTTTAAAGCAGCCAATTTCAGTGTTGCTGCCACATTCTGCACAAAGACTACTGATTTCCATGTGAACGGCAGCTCAGTTGGTAGACAACGCTAAATTCTGAGCATCTGATATATAGGGTCTTTAACAAAACCAAGCAAAATAAAAGACAGCCTGTTCTGGAAGACCAAGGACAAAAGACATAGCCTCTGCACATAGGCTCCCTCACATATGCTCAGTGATTGGTTGCTTTTTTTGCAAGCGTGCGCTGTGTTGGTGGTGACTGTAGTATTGTGTGTGTATGTGGTGTAGCTGAGCGAATAGAATTTGAAAATGAGTGAGGTCAGGGTCAGAGGCTCCATAGGCAGGCTGCACTGAGCTCAGAAAAAACAACTGGGCTTTGTCAAGGTGTCGAAATATCCATACAGCCTTACCATAGAAAAAATAGAAAAAGAGTGTGAGACAGAAAGAGCGAGAGCAAGCTAAAAAAAAACAAAACCTTGTCTATGCGATGTTTATTCACACTGTATATGAAAATCTATTACCTTTGCCTTGCCTCATTCATAATTCTTTTATTTTCCTGAAGTGTTAAGGGGTATACAGCATCAAGTGTATCCACTAATTATTTGGATCCCAGAAAAGCCTCAACACATACTTCTTTGAGCTCACCCCTCCAAACACACACACACACACACACCACGCACACATACATACCACACACACGGGACTTATCGACAACTAATTATGTTCTTGACTTATATTTATTGATTTCATGTCAATCTTAGTGTTTATGAAGGAACTGTGGCAACAGAGTATAAATTAGATTATCGGTAAAGAAACATAAAGGAGGGATATAATGTATTCAGATGTTGGTAATTCAACTTTGACTGTACTGGAAAGGACAATGTCAGTGTTATATAATGAGGATAAATTTACTGTGCACCTCGTTCCTATAGTCTGTGTGTGTGCACGTCCTAAACTATCTGCAGCACATTAAGAGGATTAAAGTTTAGTATTTTATATATGAGCTTATTATAAATGTCATAGTTCTTATAAAACCAATTACTTCTTTGGATTTCTATTTCACTTAATTCCATTAACTCTACCTGATATTCCCTTAAAATCATTTAGTACAGTGGATCATTTACAGCAGGGAGGAAAATGCATTTTCAAGAGCATGTTAATGTTCAAGCTAAGCATTCTTATGCCTTTAACCAGTATAAATATGTATTTCATTTCATCTTCTTTACCCGCTTATTCCTGAATCCGGGGTCCCGCGGAAGGCAGGGGGTACACCCTGGACAGGTCGCCAATCCATCGCAGGGCCACG
>JAOTQW010100725.1:0-10185 GCA_026260075.1 Sisor rabdophorus | reverse complement strand
CCAGGACTTTCTTGTTGTGAGGCGACGGTGCTAACCACTGCGCCACCGCGCCGCCTCACGCTTATTATACGCATAATAATAATATGTTTATTATAAGCGGTTACTTACAGGGGTTTATGACAGTATAGATAAACAAGGACAGTTATGTGCAATTTATTATTAGTATTTTTTCTGTTTAAAGATTCAAGAATTTAAAATCACTGTGTTGTAAAAGGAGTCTATTCCGTCCTGTGCCCAACATTACCCATGTACATTGACACAATGTTTACCACCTAATCCTATTACACAAACACACAAAAAATGCTGCTTGCTGCTTTCCACTTTAAATTGTCCTAACTAACTTAAATTTTTCTGTGTCAAATGTTGGTAAAGTGCAGAGTTTACATTTTATGATTTTTAAAGTCATCAGATTAACTTTGCTTATACACTGCATAGCTATCTAGCGTAACTTTCAGTTGTTGCTGTGTTCACATTTAATAATGGACATGCGACAGGAGGTTACACTGCATGACCTTATGATATGAAGAATCAGCAACAACTCTAGCTGCTCCGCAAACTAATTTTGAATCACTGGAAATGTTATAAAAATGGCGTCCTCCAATAGAAATAGTGTCCTGATTTGCTGTAAAAGGCAAAGCAAGAAAAAAAAAGGACAAAAATATTGCCCTCTGCACTGTTTCCTACTCTCTAATTGGCAGTAGATCATCACCCTGGTATTTTTAATGGCTGACCGGTCCAGATATTTAGCATGCAAAATATTTCACAGGCGTTATTCCCAACATCCTTGATAATTCATGCTTAGCAAAACCTGTCATCTCACAAAAATTAGGGCTAAAATCATGCAGCGTGAACTCATCATAGAAAATATCATGCTGGATACTTTCCACCCGCTGGTTTATTAGTACTGTAAATTTGGACACATCAACATTACAGCATTTTGTAGAATCCATTATGCAAAGTGTTTCACATTTCTTTTTACAACTAGGGTTAATATAAAGAGTTATGGGTCTTTCTCAGGGGGCCAAACAGTGGTTGGTGGTGCTGGGAATCAAACCATGAATGTCTAATTAGCAGTTCCAACACTTAAACCACTGTGACACCCTTTTCTTTTTTGGTATTTTATTATTTGCCTACTGTACAGTAGGGGGCAACAAATATTTAAATGCAGCAACATTGTTCATTACTCTTGTAAAAAAACAAAAAAAAACTTTTAACCAATCAGAAGTTGTGCAGGAATTATCGAACAAGACTAAACATCTATTCATTAAACTGTTTTAAAGATTTGCAGAATCAGATCATTTGTATAACAGAGCACTGACCTGGAGCGGGGCGTCATGGCGGCGGGATTTAAACGATTGCTCTTCAAAGGGGAGATGTAGAGATTCCCGCCAGCCACTCTGACAGGGGAGCTGTGATAGCTGTATGGGCTCCGGGAAATGTGCGGAATAGGTGACAGTGGAGGAGGCTGAGAGGGTCGAGAGACACCACTATTAACCACCAGAGTAAATTCAACTTTATTTATGATCATTTTACTCCAGTGGGGGACATCACAGTACATTATTAGACATGATCCCTTAAAGCAGGTTTTTACCCGGGTAGAGGCGTACTGCAGGATGTTCGTCTTCAACTTTTGCATGAATACCAGGTTGTAGAAGACAATGATGGAATCGTATTGGCCGTCTCTGATCAACACACGCTTGAAAGTCTAAATATTGGAAAACATACAAAATAAACAGAAATTCCTGATTCAAGTTATTTCATTATTAAATTGAGCTATTCAGACCTCCTGGTTTGTGTTGAGAAGCTCCTTGTATGCAGTGACAATTGTCTTGAAGCGTAAATCCACATTTTTTACCTTGCATATAGCATACATAGCTGACATCATTAGCTGGAACACAAGAGTACAGTCATGAAAAGGGATTCAACATATAGTCAGTACAATTATTTCAAGGTAAATGTATTTCCATTAAAAGTTCCTATGCAAGAAAAATTAAAGTAATCAGGTGTAAATATTAGGGCTGTGTAAAAATAGACAGGGCTAACTCTCACAATTTTGTTTCTAAAAAAACAAAACATTTCTATGTTTGTTAATATTTAATTTAAACGCTTCGTGTTTGCCAACCAACTTCCACCTCCACCCCTGTAGTTGTTGCTGACACATACGGTCATTGTGTCATGCAATTATAGACAGAAATAATAAGGGGGCCTCCAGATTTTAATCTCTTGTAATTTTAGCTATTTGTTTTATTATTTGTCAAGTATTCAATGTACTGCGATACATTTTGATGAATTGCATTGTGATGTGTATCATATTGTAAGGCCCTTGCGAATACACAGCCCACTGAAAATAAAATATGATTTATAGACCAGAAAGGTAAAATTAATAAAAATATATAAAGTCGGGCAAAATATATACTCTGGGTGTTGATATCTGGAGACCGGCTAGACCAGTCCAGGACCGTGAAATGCTTCTTACGAAGCCACTTTTTTGCTACATGGGGGGCGTTTGAGATCATTGTCATGCTGAAAGACCCAGCCATGTTTCATCTTCAATGCCTGTGCTGATGGAAGGAAGTTTCCACTCAAAATCTGAGGATACATGGACCCATTCATACTTTTGTTTGCATGAATCTGGTCCGTTTGCAGAAAAACAGCCCCAAAGCAAGATGTTTTCCACCCCATGCTTCACAGTAGGTATGGTGCTCTTTGAATAAAACTCAGTATTCTTTTTTTTTTCCCCAAACACAACAAGTGGAGTTTTTACCATTTGTGTTTCATATGACCACATGACAACACTCCCAACACTCTTCTGTATCATCCAAATGCTCTCTAGAAACCTCCGATGGGCCTGGACACATCTGGCACTGCAGTATTTGAGTTCCTGGCGGTGTCGTGCGTTACTGATCGTAGCCTTTGTAACCCCCATTTTGACCCCATGTGAAAGAGTTTGCGTGGAGCGCAAGATCAAGGGAGATTATCAGTGGTTTTGTATGTTTTCTATTTTCTAATAATTGCTCCCACAGTTGATTTCTTCACACCAAGCCTGGGAAGCCTAGAGCAAGGCTACAATTTTGTTTCTGGTGACCTTTGACAGCTTGCTGGTCTTGGCAAGGGTGGAGTTTGAAGTGTAATAGTTTAAACTTATCAATATAAAAAAACCTGTCCAGAACCTTGAACTAGTGCTATTAACACAGGTAACAAGTGGAGGACAAAGGAGCCTCTTAAATAAGAAGTTACAGGTCTGTGAGCGCCAGACTGCTTGTTTGTAGGTGACCGAATACTTATTTTTTTACCATAACTTGCAAATAAATTCTTTAACAATTAGACAATGTAACGATTTTTTTCCCCTCATAGTTGAGGTATATTACAGGCGTCTCTCATCAATGACAAAGGACCCCCCCAAAAAATTTGTCATAGCAACCTTCTGCTACAACATTTGGCTGCTAATATTAGGACAGACAAGCTGCTTTAAATATTTCTTAACAAGTTTCCTTATTTGGTACAAATAATCAAGTATGAGACAAATAGAATTGGAATTTATTAAAAAAATAAAAGAATTGGATAAAAAAAAAACCACGATAGCTTGATAATAATGTGATACCATCATTAGAAAAATGATAAAACCAACATATTTCTTTAACATATTTACTGTTCTGTTCTTAAATACTTATATGAGCTTGGTTACATATAATGTGTGGACAGTGAAATGGTGTGGGTTATTACCTGGTCAAGGTGTCTGTCCTTCATTAGTTCATACTCATTCTGGAGTGTGTGCTGGAGGAGGGTCCATATTATGGCCTCAAGCTCAGGGTGAGCGCTCAGAAGCTGAGAGAAAAGCCTTTTCAGTCGCAGGTAAGCCATTCTGTACACTACATGAAAAAAGAAAAGCCTACAATCAACACTAACCATTTAGCATGGTGAAAAAACACTTCTGGACAGGTAATTCTTTTATTTTCAGCTTGAAAGTAACTTCTAATGTGACTAGGTTCTGGAGCTTGTGTCATGTGCCCATCAACGATTATTGCCAGATCTCAAATGGTATTAAAAAGGAAAGAGACGTCGTACATTTCTTATAGAAGAGGCTAAGGGAGTTGGAGCGGTGCTGTTTGCTGCCTGAGGCAGGAGGCTGGGACGGGGGCATGGCTGGAATTTCCGTCTCTGCTGCTGCTGCGGCGGCGGCAACTCGACGACTCGGACGTTGAGGAGACAGATATCTAACAAAAACAGAGAAAGAGAACATTTTGTTACTTTTGGACATCTAACAAAATAGCTCATTAGTTAGCAAATACCAAATATATTTTTTTTACACAAGGGCTGCACAATATATTAAAATACCACAATCATTGCATATCGCAATGGTAAATAAACAAATGAGACTTTTAAATATTTTAAATCAAAATGTATAGTCTAAGTATTAGACAAGGCATAAAGCTTTCATACAGAGCTGATCTTAAGACTTTACATATTATGAGGCACTGGAAGATACTGTTGACAATATAGCACCAAAAGTAAGTAGTATCTTAATTACAAGTATTTGGGTTTTACAAAAAAAAAGTCTGAAGTTTTTTGTAGAATATATAAATCTTCCTCAAAACAACCTAAAAACCGAACAAAAATTTAGAGTCACCAATCAACCTAATGTACATGTTTTTGCACTGTGGGAGGAAACCAGAGTACTCGGAGGAAACCAATGCAAGCACAGGGAGAACATGTAAACCCCGAACAAAATTTGGTAACTGTTTTCGAAGAAACCTATGCTGGTTTAAAAGTATTGTATTGCATTATTTAGCATGCCGTTGCATCCCCCCCCCCCATTTTGTGCAGCCCTATTGTACACTATATAGCTGAAAGAGCATCACTGTTATTAGACACTTTGGAAATTACTTTAAACAGTCTTTTGTAGTGTGGATGCGAGATTGTGTTAAACATAAATGTTTAGCTTTATACTGTATTATAAGTGTATTAAAAATGCCAAAAGTGTTTCTTAAAGCTTGTGGCTTGAAAATGAATCATAGTTTAGTGATTTCTTGTTTATATAAATTATTCAAAACAAATACAAACAAAGTTCATATATAATCATTTTAATCTTATCTGATGACACAAACAAAAATATAAACTCAGAGCACAAATCTGACTCTACTTTTTACTCTGAATATCACATTACCACAGCAAAGAATGCTTTCACTTCCTCTGGTTCAGGAGACATTTTCTGAACTTTAAATGGAAACAACGCCCCACCAGCCAAGCAGTGATGTCGTTAATGCATTTGATTTTTTTAAGTCTAGCAACAAAATGACCCACCTTGTATATGACCCACCTCCTCAAATCTAGTATTTAAAAAATGAGACCTTCTTAAATGGAGTCAGACTTGGATTAATTGACTTATTTTAAGTAAAGCAAACTGCAGTCCAGTTGCATCACATCTGAATACAGATTAATAGACATAGAAAGTAGAATGGGTCAAGAGATGCCATGACCTAAAAGGCTTGTTTTTTATTGTTTTTTATTATTAAGTAAAATGGCATAACCAGTTTCCTCTCTACCCCATGCTGTGGGCCTCCACTCAAAACAGTGTTTTTATCATTTTAATCAATAATTAAATAATAACTATGTTATTTGCCACAAAATGTGCTTTATCAATGTTTATTAAATGTAAACATCAGTTCCTAAAGTTCTAAAACCTAAAATTCAGAAAGCTAAATAACAGGCCATATCATCTGCTGAATGTCAGATTGTACGAGTTTGGGAATAAACATGCACACTGCTAGCCTGTAAATATTTCAGGAATGGTTTGAGAAAAAAATAATTCAAGGTTTGACCTTGAGAATTTCAACACACAACTGTTTTGGTTATATGATACTAAATACTGTAGCACAATTGTTTCATAAAGTTTTATGGTTCTTCATTTGATAGTTGATTGGTGATTTCAAATGGCCCGTGAGAGTTAGTAAGTGCGTGTGGTTGTGCATGTGTGTGTGTGTGTGTGCGTGTGTGTGTGTGGCCCTGCGATGGACTGGCGACCTGTCCAGGATGTACCCTCTGCCTTTCGCCCAAGTGCACTGCGATAGGCTCCAGCAGAACTCCAGAGGCGGGTATAGAGGATGAATAAATGAATGAATAAATGAATGTTAAATATGTGCAATACATTTTTTTTCTTTCAAGTTACTTAAAGTACTTAAAAAGAGCCAAGACTGCATTTTACCCCCAATTTCGGCAAATGATTAGTTGTCTTTACCATAGCCTTATAGGATGATAAATTGTCCATCTCATGCATACTATAAAGAAATCTGGAAAGTAATAGTAGTTCAGTAACTTTTTGCATACCGTTATTTGCAAACGAAAGATTCAGAAACATCGGATGGCTCACATACTTAGTTTTATATACTATTAGATGTTTAGTCTTTTATTTTTTTATTAGTTCTTAGAAGTAATCCACTTACAGATCAGCTGCCGTGTGGTTGTGCTGTAGGGGCTGGTTTAATGTTGCGGGAGGCTCCGCTTGCTCTCCGTGACCATCCTCACGAGACTGCCGGAGAAGCTCAAACAGGGGAGAATCCTATAAGATAAACATTTTTACTTCTGGGATCTTCTACAACATCCTTGTATTATCTACTGCTGTGAATTCGGTGACAAAAGAAGAGTTATAAATGTCTTTATGTTTCAGTTTCTCATTCAAACCTAAGTAATATTCAGTAGGTTGTAACACAACCTACATGTTTTTACATTACATCATCAAAATGAATAAAAAATTATAATAGCAAAGTAAATGTTACTCCTGTCTCAGTGGTTCCCAAACTTGAGTGATGCAACCCCTGAGGGGGCACAGAGTAATAATAAAGAGGGCACTGAAAGGCTAGTGTTTAAGACAGCGGTTGGGTGATCTTGTGCTCACCATACAGGAAACTACATTCAAGATAAGTTCCCCTTTATAAAGTTTACTGGACTGTTTTATATACAAAATATAATCATTTTTTTAACAAAATGTATTAAATACCCCTTTATAAAATTCATAACTTTAATTTATTTGTTGTTTGTTTTATTTATTTTCAATGTGTGTGTTTTTGTGTACAAATTTTCAGGCAGCTTTGACCCATTTATTACTTTATAAATTGCTTATTAAAGGCCAAATACTAATTCCTAACTTTTTTTCTTACTACAGAAACAAGTCAACACAGTTTGCTCATGACAAACAGGAATGTGTAGAAAATCGTACTGAAACTATAAAAAGATAGGGTGGCAGTAAGAAAAAAAAAGGGGAGTAATTTACTCTAGCTCCTCCCCTTTTCAGACTGCTTGTTGATCAGAGCAGCTCACTTCATACTCTGACAACGCGAACAACGACAAGGCACTGCTGATCGCACAACAGAATATATGAATAAAGAATGTCAATTATTAATAGTAAGAGTAAACAGATCACAAGCTGGAGCTTCTATATGTTAACTTTTATTATATAAAGGATCTCCAGACTGGGAAGAAAAGAAAGAAAAATTCTGGGAAATTTTTGATATGACATTGCTGGACTTTTTTTCTGGCTGACAGGACCACAAAGAGGAAGAAACAAAAAAGAAAGAGAAAAAAGCAAGCGGCCGGATGAGCGTGTTGTTGAACACGAGTTCAGAAGTGCATGTGTAAGATCACAACAGCAGTGAGAACTTGGTTTCTTCACTTTGATTAGGATTATGGCTTTGCATATGCAAAGAGACTATTTTAGATCTGATGATTAACAGATATTTTTATACTGACTTAAGTTCTTGTTATACTGACAATGCTAAACAGCAGCAGTTCTGGGAACTGTACTATACAGGATGACTTTAAATACAATCTGTACAGCTCATCGTACAGTATTGTCTTTCTCCTTGGACTGCTTTTTAACATTTTGGCTTTGTACGTATTCACTTGTTCACTGAAGCAGAGAAATGAAACCACCACCTACATGCTGAATCTGGCCGTGTGTGACACGCTTTTCATTCTTAGCCTGCCGTTTCGAATTTTTTACTTTCTCAACCGTAAATGGTCTTTTGGGCCAGAATTTTGCAAAATCTCTGTGGCTCTGTTCTACATGAACATGTACGGGAGCATCCTCTTTCTAACCTGCATCAATGTGGACCGCTTTCTGGCAATTGTTTACCCATTAATCTCCAGGTCACTGAGGACTGGAAAGAAAGCGAAAATCACCTGCTGTTCGATTTGGCTACTGGTGCTTTCTATCAGCTTAGCAGCCGGGTTTCAGTTGGAAACATCCAGCACTGGAAACACGGCATCCTGCTTTGAAAACTTCAGCAATGTTCAGTGGAAATCTAAGATATCCAAAGTGGTAATGGTCATTGTGACAATGGGCTTTGTGATCCCACTGCTCATAAACCTTTTCTGCTCCATGATGATTTTAAGGACGCTGAGAAAGCTGAACATTGTTCAGAGTCAAAGGCAGGTGAACAAGACCAAGATCATGCGCATGATTGTTGTGCATTGGCTTGTCTTCTGCTGTTGCTTCATCCCATATAACGTCAATCTAGTTTTATACACCCTAGTCCGCAGTAAAGCCATTGATAACTGTGGTGTGGAGACAATCGTCAAGACTATATATCCTGTTGCATTGTGCATTGCCGTGACTAATTGTTGCTTTGACCCGGTTATTTATTACTTTACCTCAGAAACCATTCAGAACTGCTTTAAGCGCAAGTCACATGCTTTGATAAACACCAAAAAGACATTGGAAGCTCCTAATAATGAGCCTCCTGAGAACACGGCATGCGTTCTGATATCGAAGTTAATGTTTAATGAGACTACGGTTTGAGAAAACTGAGGTTTCTACTCCCGTCAAAGGGGCAGGGAACAATTAAAACGTATGTGTTAAAATGAAGAGAATGTTGATGCCATTATTGTGCAAGCATTGTAAATGTGTATTTATATTCTGTTGCAAGTCTTTACAAATTAACTAACAAAATGAAATTTATTAACATTACCAAATGAAAAAAGCAAAATGGCTTTTCACAAGTTTTTGTTTTTATGCCAGTATGGAAATATCGGTTTACATTTTTTTGAAACATTGTTATTAAACTTGTTAAGGATACAAGTTTATTAAGCATAAGCATGTAAAACCATATATTATTGTCTGCACATAAACACAAAACCTATTAGGGTTGTGTATGGGTAAGGGCCTCAGCATGCAATACGCAGCACAAATATGGGGCACGGTACAATATAATCTCAATATTTTGCAAAACAAATAGCTAAGAAAGCAACAAAATGGAAGTGCATTTACAACCATCCTTGTTTCTAAGACAACGGCTGTGTGTAACAGCGACAACTACAGGAGTGGAGGAGAAAGTCATTTGGGTATTAATCAATATATTAAATTACAACTAAATATTAACATAAATCAGTTTAAAAAGCTATTAAAATATGTATTAATACTAGAAAGTAGAATATATATTTGATAATATACAATAGAATATATTTGATAATATAAGTGACACATGTAAAGTGACATTTTTTCTTTAAGATTTGTGTAAATGTAAATATAAATCTTGAAATAGATTTTTTGATTAATTTGGTTGGCTTCTTTAACTTGTCTGAAGACTTTCTTATACAAGACAACTAACAAAGAATTTATGAAAAACTTTTTAGTCTCTTTAGTCCTTGATTAACGAACTTAGAGTTAATGTTCATGTTTTCCCGTTCTCTTAAAAATACACCACTGATCTGACTACTCCAAATTAATGCTAGATTTGAATAAACAAAGTTAATGTTCATGTTTTCCCGTTCTCTTAAAAATACACCACTGATCCGACTACTCCAAATTAATGCTAGATTTGAATAAACAATTTAATGATGCCTTGTGATAATCTGAAGAACTCGCACAATGTTTTTTAATGTGTAAAATTTAAACAAATCAAGAAAAGAAAGGTAGCACAAAGTTTGAATTGGAAACAAATTCCTCTGTTGAGATATGAATTGAGGTGCCATTTCTCTAGAGGTTAAAAAACATGATGGGGACATTCTGCCAATAATAGAAAAACAAGCTGATATTTTGCTAAACATCCTGTTTCTGTTGTACTTAAAACAGATATTAAAGGATCAATGACCAATAAACACCAGAAAACCTTCAACAGATGGCCTTGTGTGTTTGCATTTTCTCTCTCACACACACACACACACACACACACACACACACACACACACACA
>JAOTQW010100715.1:0-10186 GCA_026260075.1 Sisor rabdophorus | reverse complement strand
AGGACCTTCTTGTTGTGAGGCAACGGTGCTAACCACTGCGCCACCGCGCCGCCTTATATAAAACAATCTAACCTTAATTTAAAAAAAAAAAAAAAAATTACTGTGTGGAAAATTGTGAAAAATGTTTCACATTTTGTCACTTCACAACCACAATATTAAAAGTATTTTATTTAGATTTTATGTAACAGACCAACATTAAGTTGCTCATAATTGGCCTCATAAAGGTGGTGTATATTTGTATTTAAACCCCATCCCCCTGCCTCTGTACTCTGATACCCCTTAATAAAATCCAGTGCAATCTGCCACCCGAAGTCACCTACTTAGGTACACCAAGTCCAAGTGTGTGTAATTTAATCTCAGTATAAATACACCTGTTCTGTGAAGGCCTCACCTTTTGGATTGGTTAATTCTGTTTTTATCCCAGCACAAGGGAAGTAAAAAAATGGTAAACCACGTTGAGGAATTATAATGGAATCTTAGTTGTAATGTGCTATTTTTCCGTATTTACGCAAAAGGCTGTCTGTAATAGAAGGAGGTGGAGTTACACCCTGCTGTAACATCTGAAGGGGAAGTTATGCCCTGTTAAAGAGTCTCTGTAACGGGAGGGGGAGTTACACCCTCCAAGTATGAAAGTTATAGCTAAAACACAAGGTAATTAGACTTATATTTAAAATATCTTGCCTGTTTTTAGCATTATAATAACAGTGAGGGGCGGCATAGTGGTTCGCTAAATCAATAAACTGACGACCTGCCCAGGGTGTTCCCTTACGTCTCTTACCCCATGTGCACTAGGATAGGCTCCAGCAGACCCCCGTGACCCTGAGTTAGGGATTAAGCGGGTATAAAAGATGAATGAATAAATACAACTGAGCAATTTGGTGGTTAAGGGCCTTGCTTGGGGGCCCAAGTTGGCTTGGTGGTGCTGGGAATCAAACTGTGGTCTTTCTGAAATAAGCCCAACACCTTAATCACTAAGCCACCACTTCTCACAGTATTTTTTTTTCTAAAAATAGTAAAAGATTTTTCACTTCCAGGCTTTGCAGTAAGTAATTCACAAAGTAGTTAGTGACAACATAGACACCTTTTGATAGTTTTTCCATCTCTGCTTGACTTAATGCTTACTTACTGACATGAACAAGTTGGCTGGTCGCCAGTAGAAAACAATGGTGCATGTTCTGCAATGACGCCCTTTTCATGCATTAATTAAAAGGCAATTGATTAGATTAAAAAAATTAATAATAATAATAATGTTAAAGGTAATATTGGTAGCATGTTCCCTTTTCCAATAGGCTCATGGCAACCAATTAAATCAGTAAACTGACATTGATTTGATTCTAATATATATACATCACATAATTCTAATTAGATGCTAATCAAAAGCTCTAAGAATTTTCAAGATGTATCGAATCTAATATATTCTCCATGTTTTATTAAAAATAAACTAATTTACATTTGATTTTTCTTTAAGGCTTTTTAAACCTCACCAACCTGATTTTACTTAGGAATGACAGCACACCATAATTTTTCTAAAGCACATTGTTTGTGCTTGAGCTCCAGGCATAAAACATCTTTGCTCGCATAGCATAAAGAGAAAAAAACTATCTTCCACAGGCATAACATGTTAAACATGTCTGGTAGGTCTAATAGCTACAGTGGATTTTATTTACACAACCCTGTGCTAACAAACAGCAGGCTACTGCATAAACAGGCTGCAGAAAAGTTTAATTATTATCAAAGATGAGGAGAAAAAATGAATCCTTCAATGGTTCAGATCAAAAATCTAACCTTAATGTTAAAAAACCCTCAAAATGTACTGCCTTGAAAAGTTTATCCCCCTCGAACTTTTACATTTTGTCACTTCACAATCACAATATTAAATGTATGTTATTAAGATTTTATGTAACAGACCAACATGAAGTGTATTGTATTCAGCCTGTTTTAGCTTCATCATAACAGTGAGGAGTGGCGTAGAGGTTAGCACGGTCGCCTCACAAGCATGAAGGTCCCGGGTTCGATTTCTGGACAAGGGGTCTTTCTGTGTGGAGTTTGCATGTTTTCCCTGTGCTTGCATGGGTTTACTCTGGGTACCCCCCTTTTCCTTCTATAGTCCAAAAACATGTACATTAGGTTTTATTGGTAATTCCCATAGGAGTGAGAGAGAGTCTGTGTGGTCCTGCAATGGACTGGCGACCTGTCCAATATGTGTGCTGGGATAGGCTCCAGCAGATCCCGTGACCAATGGTTAGAGGATAACTAGAATCTGCTGAATAGTCTCTGTAAGGGGGGGATGACTCCGTGCTTGATAAAGATGCGCGAAAACAAGTGCACAAAAATCTGAAATGAAGTATTAACCAGAGCCGCACAATTATCTTCTATAACTACTTATTCCCTAATTCGAGGTCACAAGGGTCTGCTGAGGGGGGGGGGCCCATATCACATTAGGTTGATTGGTGATTATAAATTGCTCATAGCAGTCTGTGTGCAATGTAGGGAGAAAATTGGAAAACCGACGCAAGCGCGGAGATTAAATGCAAGTTCCGCACTTCTTCCCTTGTCCGAGAATCGAACCCGAGACCTTTTTGCTGTACGACGACCGTGCTACCCCTACGCCCCCGCACCGCCTAAGAGCCGCACGTCGCTGGTATTAATCCACAGCACTATAATAAGACAACAGCGACATTTTTTCTGCGTTGAATAAAGCCAGTAACTAAACGCTCAGATGATGCAACATCAGGTAAATTTGACGGGATTTTACTTTCATGGCTCGTTCTAGAGTTCATGCAGAACCGAATTACAAATACGGTTTTTTTTTTTTTTTCTTGTAAATGAGCTGCAATGTCGCAGTTCGTAATCATGTTTAAGACGGAGGAGTCAGAGACAGATAAAAAAAAAGACGCTAAACAACAACTGTGCATTTAAAAAAAACGTACCGGTTGTGGAAGTTTCGCCGGTCCGGAACCAAAGTGTAGAACCTTCTTCGTTTCCATTGTGTACGTACTGACCTGTGGAAGCAAAGGGTTAGAACGCAACTAGTGCTGATGTTGTTCAGTCTCACTCCGCGCGTGAAACTCTTGATTACAGCTTGATTGTGCGGCTTTAGTATGTTTTTTTACATGTAATATGATTGGCCGCTAGGAAGTCGAACCTTGAGCCCTAAATTCTGATTGGATGTCTGCGAGAGAAAGGCTTGCCTTTTTTTCTTCACGCCATGGGAACGTGATTTAGACTCGTGAAATAATGTGGGATAAACAGAAAGCCTTGTCGGGTTTTCTTTCCAGGACGAAGAACAGCAAGAGTTGTGTTTAAATTGGGTTAAAGTTTATGACAATGGATGATGAATAAAAGCGCGGCCCTGTCGCGAGGAAAAGTTAAAAATCTCTATTCTGGTCTATTTAAGCATCAGAGGGGATTAAAAATTAAAATCAGTATCAGGGACTGGTGGTAAATAAATCTAAAAATGTACAGATTCTCGGGTCATGAATTATGTTTTGCATTCTGCACAAGACACTTAGATCAAAATGGGCAATAAACGAATCAATGATTTAAAAATGGCCCCTGCATATATGCAAAAACTATGACCCAAAGAGTATAAACACAGTTGTTATTATATTCTTTACTCACTGAAACAAATTAAATTAAATTTTATATAGCACAATTTTGTATAACATATTTTTACAATGGTAATTGTCACAAAGCAGCTTTACATATCCAAAGAAATAATTACAAAAGTATGAAGTGTATTTAAGTCAGTTTGTCTCTGAAGAGCAAGCAGGAGGCAACAGTGGCAACTTCCTGAGAAGTAATAGGAAGAAACCTTGAGAGGAACCAGATTTAACAGGGAACCCCTTCTCCTTTTGGTGTCTGTGTGTGCTTGAAAATAATTTACAAATTTAATCCCACATCAGTTAACCAAGTGAGTTATGCATGTACTAGGAAAATATTTGTTAAGGTTAACTATGTTCCATATGAACAGGCAGAAATATTCATCAGCTTTAATCTGATCAAAAGACTATGTAAAATAAATCTATATAACTTAGAAACTAAGAAGAAAGAAATGTAGTAAAAATACAGAGAAGCTACAAAAGTTTTTGAACCAATATCAACAATATAAATGGAAAAGTTTTCACTGTGGAGGAAGGTGATGTGCATAAGATTCATAAAATTCAAGCTCAATGATCAAATCATAGGTTCTGGTTATTAGAGCAAGTAAACTCTGAAACCAGACAGTTAGTCAAACTATTTATGAATGAGACTAACAAAAACAAATGTTTTTGTTTATACAGTCATTTTAATTATACATTACACATCCAGGCATGACTGTTTCTACACCATGAAAAAAATGCTGTGGAAACACCCATGCCATTATAACAAATAGGTTGGGCAATATAATAAAACATCCTTAAAAAAAAAAAGAGGCGGTTTAATGAAGTGTCCTGTAATCAGCAAATCTTAGAGAAAATGCAGACAGATCCTCATTGCACAGAGGTCTCAGTAAGAGCAGCAGTCAGCAGCAGTTCAGGATTTAGACTGCGAGTTTCAGCAATGAGACGCTTGATGCCCACCATCCACTGACTCACTTCATTAACGTAGTCCACCATTAGGGCTCGGTGGATCTCATCGGCTTTGTCCCAATTTTTATTACTTAGCTCTTAAAAAGAAACAAATGGGAAAGTCAAAACAGTTGTTGCTCTGTTTATTTTGACTTGGTAAAAATGAATGAATAAGTTATTGAGGCATAATTAAAAATCTTCATATTGTTGTATTTTGATTATATGCAACCCTTTATCCGATTGCAACCCTCTATCTTATGAATTTATTCCCTCATTTTCTTTCCCCAAAGTCAAAACAACTTACCTTGAGAAAGTCCACTCATCCGACATTTAACCGGCAAAGAGAGTTTCCCGTTGCGCCACATCTCTTCAAATATCTTTAGACGCCTCTCTACATCATCACACACCTGTTTCTGTATATTAAAACACACCAGCAGGCTGGGATTTAATGCTCTTACATTCTATATACCTTATAGTTTTAAAAATACAATTGCTTATCAAATCACAGTAGGTGGGGTTTATGTTCAGCTGTTAATCAGCTCTGGGTTCTCCAGTTTCCTCCCACAGTCCAAAAACATGTACGCTAGTTAGATTTTTGATTCCAAATTGCCCATAGGGGGAAGTGTGTGTGTGGTTGTTCAGTCCCTGCGATGGACTGGTGACCTGTCCAGGGTACCCCTGCCTTTTGCCGAAAAGCAATAAGGAGTGATAAACCTTCACTCAATTATGAATCTAAAACTTTAAACAATTATTCTATAAATATATAATCCCACTCCATATCAAACATTCTATGCTGGGACGATTAAAGATACACTGCAGTCCTGATATTCATGTTTCTGTATCTTAACCAATAATTTGTAATACTTCTGCCCAATGACTTGGTTTTAAAACAAAAACCAAGTCATTGGGCAGAAGAAAATCGACATTTTGTCGGATGTCCCTGATCTACCTAATCCACCTGTATCTGGACTGCTGTATTTATAAAACCTGCATACAGTTATAACAGAGATGCAGAATCACTGCTTTCAGAATCAATTTGCTGCAGTCTTTAAAAAGTGTACACACTTTGTTTTACTATCATCTGCTCTTGTGTGTATAACATCTTCCCCTGTTTCTGTTTCAACATAACGTTTCAACATTAGATTTTTTTTATCTTCACCTTTACACTTTGCCGGCATGCAGTCAGCGCACAGAGAAATGGTGCTTGAACATCACTGAGGTTAAGTTCATTCTCAAGCGGTACCGTTGAGTCAGGATGGGTCTTGGGAATAGGCCGGTGTGATGAAGGTCCTGAAGAAGTGTGGCTCTTAGGAGGTGGAGTGAATCCAGCCACAGGAGGAGGTACTGAAGTAATTGAAGCAGTTGAAGGAGCTGGATGCCCTTCTGATCCAGGAGCTGTCACAATAATGTAAAAGATGATGAGCTAAGATCCTGTCATCTTTAATCTGCATCTGCTTTTGTAACACGTTAATGTAATCTACTGTGCTGGATAGATTCCTAAACTCATGCTTGGCTTCTGATCAGGTCCTCAACAAGCACTGAATAAAGAGATGAGGGTTGTTTATTGACAGGGCGACTTTGGAAATCTTAACAGTAAGTGAAAAATTGAAAGTTTTATGGGAAAGATTGAATCAAAAGATGTCGTACTACTGAGCAAAATGTTGTGAGTTCAAATCCCACAGCTGGGTCATTAACTGTTCAGTTGTATAAATGAGAGAACTCTAAAATGCTCTGGATAAAAGGCATCAGAATAAATTTAGACCCTAAATGTATGGAACTCTTACTTCTGTTAAAGTTGCATTTCTCCTTTAGAATTCCAGTGAGATACTGGAGACGCATAATAAAACAAAAGCACCAAATTTCGTAAACAAATTTATCCTTAACAAAGACATCAACAAATCAGATTACAAGTTAAAAATCCTACTTTGAGACAAACCTGACCACCACTTCTCATCAATCAGTTTAACACAAAAGAAAATAATCTGTAAAAAAAATAACTCTGATAAAAATTCCTTTGCTATCAGTCAGGAACAGGAGCCTGAGGGCAGTTAAAGTAATAATAATAATAGAAAGAAAAGCTTTGGGTCTATACCCAGGATGATCTTAGATTCCTGTTCTTGGCTGAAGAATATGGAACCCGATGTGATCAGTGGATGACCAGCTATTGGTGCCATTTCTGCTCACTGTTGTAGATTACAGTAATCAGAAGGATGTTTTTAATTTCGAATGTTCGATGTGACTAATAACTAAAGCTTTTTATTTGTATCTGGATAACTGCTACATTTAAATGAATAGAATGGAATGAAGGGGAGGGGAAGGGGTTTATATTAAACCCTGTCTTATATTATATATACTATATTGCACAGTTAAAGTTTGTCTTTGCATATTCCATCTTAGAAAGTTGGTGGCCAGAGCATAGGGTCAGCTATGATACAGCAATTTAGTGCCTTAACCAACAGATTAATAAAATGCACATTTCAAATTCATCCTCATTTGATCATCCAGTTTTTCAACACTAGAATATTAGACAGTGAAGAAGAAGTAATAAATCAATAAATAAATTTGCAGTTCCAGAAATAAATCACCAGAATACAAATAGAAAAGATGAAAAATAATATGACTCAAATAAGAGTAAATAAATATTTATTTTTAAATGTATGGAATGTATTGCTTTATAAAATACTTCAGTGTGTAAAATGTATTTTTTAATCTTTCAGGTGGAAGATGATCTGAATTCAGGAATTATGGGAGGTTTTCTGTGCTCAGAACACAGAGAGGTACATAAACTCTCAGATAGGGGGAACTCATGTCCTAAACAGATAATAAAATATACAATAATATTAAAATATCCTTCTTAACAGTCAGTTTAATTTAATAAAATAGAATAGAAACAGAGAAAATTCTCTTGGTTTTATTTTATTTTCATTTTCTGTGTTATAAATTAAATATTTAACCTAGAAAATCTGCACTATATAATCCTTCAACACACACTACACACCTTAAAATCAAGGTGTGTCTTTCTACTTTGTAATTTTTGTTAAAAACAAGATGAAAATTTTAAAATACAGTTTAAAATACAAAACAATCAGTTGATCTACACATTGGTTATATATAATTATGTACTTTTAGACAGTAAATTTTTTACAATTTGTTAGTGACACTAATCTGATCTTATCCGATCTGTCCACTCACTGTGACCTGAAAGTTGAGGTGGCGGGACCCTTTTATTCAGTGGATTTCGTTTCTGTCCTCCAGATTTTGTCTGTGAACCATATGAAAACTGTGGCGGATCATTCCAGCCCCGTTCCTGATTCCCTAAACAACACCAAATAGACAACAATTATGTTATTGCCATGGATTTGAAGGTATTTGTCCCAACCGTATTCCGCCTTGTAACCAAGTACTGGCTAATCCTAGATCCAGACCCACAAAACAATCCAATCTGAAAATGGAGGCGGGATGACGATTAACTAGTCATATCGTGGCTGTCAGAAATACAGGCTGGAAAAATAACGCTACGTGGACTGAACCGGATATCTAGCGGATTACAAGGCGGATCCATGAATAATTCTTTTTTTTTTAATAAAATTTTAATCGCGAATAAGTACAAGATTGTTTTACCTGGTTTGATATAAAAGTCGCTCATAGTAGCCGAAACCAGAACTTATTCACAGACAAGACGCGGATGCCGACACACAATGTTAAAATATGACGTTCTAAAACATGAGTTTTAGTTGCTAGTTTTATTTCAGAATAAAAGTCCGTTAAAGCCCTGACTGCTTCAAGTTTTTATTTAAATATAATTAAAATAATACACGTATTTATTAGATTTTCTGCTGTTTCAAACAACATGTGTGATGCCTGCTTTTTCTTTTGAAACGTACCAACAATTGTGTAGCTCACAAGTCAATCAAAAAAATATCTTACACTTTCTATATTGTTAGGTGAAACTGTCCACACCTGGAAATAAGTGAGAATTTTTAACACAGCAGAGATATTGGCTGAATAATTACAATTTGGACAAAAATATTCTTATTAGACTTCTGATGCTAATATAACTGACCCTGGCGACAATGGCTAAACTGCTGGATTTATATTGCAAGGTACATATCAGCCCGATCTGACAGCATTAACCATTCTGACATGTTAAAGAGACTGTACGGAACCAAACTGGCCGAAAGCATAAAAACACCAGGTAGAAGAAAGGAACAGAAAACAAGACTAAACAAAAAAATAAAACAAAACTAAAAAAACAAAAACACATTCAGCCATCTTAACATCCTGTAGGCTCGACTTCCACTGACCACAGTATTCTACTAAATCCTATTTCCCTATTGAAATAATAAGTCATAAGCAGAAACAGAAATTTATACATGTATACATGCACCACCAAACTCTGCAGGACACACGAATTTCCAGGACAGAGATTGCCCACCCCGCTCTACCCCTTCCCTGGAGACTGACCCCTATTTCATCCTATCAAACCATATAGAGCTCTTTTATAGTTAGCCAGCACTAAGGGGGAAAACGGGACCATCATCTGGTTCTATCATTTCTGGCAGAAATTAACTATACATTTGCCCTGAGGACAGGTAAAAGTATGATGCTAAACTTCATGGCATGAAGACGTGCCAAATGCTGTAAATGTAAGACGTGAAGCAGATGGCATAACACAGTGGAGGAACACTTTTTCTACTGCAAAATATGTATCCTCCCAATGGAAAGGCTTAGACAGACAGAACTGTTAACCTTTTTTTGGTATGATTGTTCTGTTTGCAAGCTTTTTTGTGTAGCTTACATATATTTTTTGTTAACTTGTTTTTGACACTATGTTGGTTTGCTCTAGGATGGGTTGTCACATTTCACAGAAATGTAGGTCCTTTCCCTTGTTTTTCTCTCTTTCCTGTCCTAGGTCAACCATTCCTGCCTGTCACTAAAACGGTCTAAAAGATGAATAAATGAATAAATGTATAAATTTATGACTTATTATTTAAATAGGTAAATGAGATTTAGTGGATAAAGCTAGTAATATCCTGACACACATACAGGATCTTGAGCCAGACTTTATGTTTTTACAAGAAACACACCTGCACACAACTGTGTATGGGTCATCTTTATCACTGACTGAGGGCTCGTGGGGCCACTATCATAAAAGAGTAAAGCGGAGACTTTTATGGACTTGAATGATCAGTTGTTCATTGTTTTAGGCAAGCTATGCAATGCCCCGGTAGTATTAGCTTCCATATATGCTCCCAAATGGTTTTCTTCAAGCTTACCAAAAGTAGAGCACTACCTCATCAATGGAGGATATTTAACCCAATGATTTTACCTAGACATCTTCCCCTAGTCAATAAACACTAAATCAGGCAACACAATGCTGAATTATGACTAATTCATTACATTACATTACTGTAATTTAAATGTTAAAAAAGATGCACCATACCTTTTTGCAAAATCGATTTCCTTTATTAGATAATAAGCTATTGCATGACATTACCACTTGAAGTTACTATACATTAGTTTCTCATCATACCCCATTATACCCCACACATAGTATGGCCCTCTAAAACAGTGGACCAGTATTTCATTTCATTTTCATCTTCTTTACCCGCTTATTCCCGAATCCGGGGTCACGG
>JAOTQW010100707.1:0-10186 GCA_026260075.1 Sisor rabdophorus | reverse complement strand
ATTATTTAAAAATAATTATTTTATTAAAATGGCAATGTGATTGGAAATGTGATATTTAATCATATTGTATTTGATTAGAATTAAACAAAAATAAGCACTTACCCGTGGCCCAATCTCCCCTTGGTCACCCTTAAAAAAATGAATGATTATTAAAAGCTTGCTGTGGTTGCATAACATGGCAACCTGCTAAACTAATGACAATAACAAAGAAACATGCAGATTAAAGCAGAGTGAAGTTTGTTTCATAGAGTGGAGGAGATTGCTGATTAAGGACAAGCTCCTGTGGCTTTTTCCACTGATAATCAGCTAAAACCTTCCAAGCCTCATTTTTGTTTACTGCCTTTTTTTGTTTTAGATGTGTGCCGACACCCAATGATCTTGTATCCGCGCGAGACAATTTGGAAAACATGTGGTAGCTGTGAAGCGCAAGAGACAATTACCTTTTGGCACGAAAGAGGTTTAGGTTTGATGAGGTTATTAGAATGTTCATAAAATATTTACAGCCTACTAATTAGGTTACAGAAATAACGTTCATTCTTAAGTAGAATCTACTTTACAAAATTATTGAAATGATCCTAATATGTTCAAAAGACGTACTAACTTCAAGTGAGCATGAAAGTTTATATAACTGGGTTAGGCATGGTAAGTACACTAACATTTAGAAAATTAGGCGGAGATGAGACAAAGGGATGTACTAATTTACCTTGTCTCCTTTCAGTCCTGCTGAGCCCTTAAAGTGAAGAAACAGTGTCAAAAAATGAGTGTCAATATCAGGATGACAATGAAAAACATACAGAAGTGGAGGAAAATCAAAGTGAAACTTATAATCAGAATCAGATGTGGAATTTAAAATATCAGTAACAATAATAATCAGAACCAGAAATTAGAACCAAATTCAAAGTTAAAGTGAAGATAAATGTTTTTATCAGATTTTAGACTGATAGACAGAATCAAAATCAAGACAAGGTCTAAGAGCGACTAAGAGTTACCAAGCATCAGAATCTATTAGAATTAAAATCAACTAGAATCAGAATCAATTAATATCAAAATTTGTTAAAATTATTATTTAGAATTAGAATCAAGGGCATTAGGACATTAATAAGCACATTATTGTTTGGGTAGCGCGGTGGCATAGTGGTTAGCACTGTCTGAATGGATTTCCTCTGGCTACTCCGGTTTCCTCCCACAGTCCAAAAACATGTACAGGTGTGATTTGCCTATAGAAGTGAGTGTAAGAGTTTGTTCGTCTATGTGTGGCCCTGCAATAGACTAGCGTCCTGTCCAAGGTGTACCCCTGCTTCTGGCCCTATGTGCGCTGGGATAGGCTCCAGCAGACCCCGAATTAGTAAATAAGCGGGTATAGAGGATGAATTATTGTCTGTGAATACAGCTGTAATTTACAAATTTCTCTCTGGGATGAATAAATCTTTCTATTTATCTGTCTGTCTGTCTATTTATTCTGGACAGGGGAATCTTTAGCTAATGATATTAGCTAAGCACAGCCAGTAAACCATAAGAAAACTCCTGTTGAACCAGGAACCTTGGAGCTTAATCCACCTCTAAAAAGTGGAAGGAAATCACACACAAAGCTGCAAACGAAGCAGAAGATGAGCAACGGTCAAGTTGTTGAGGTCAGATGCTGGCCTATGATGTAATTCCAAATCTGTGACCAATATGACTGATTTATATCAAAAGTCAATTGATTGTTATTTTTCCTTTAAAAAAAAACAATTGTGATGTCTATTTTAAGCAGGAAACATAAGATTAATAGTGATTGGACAAGCAGAAGTAGTTTAAAGCTCTCCTTAAAGCAAAAGATAAACTTTTCTTTCATGTCTTTCATTATTTTTGTCTCAGGTTGTAGACTTTACCATATATTCAGCTGATAAATAATTGGAGAAGACAGACATGTTGTATAGAAAGACATCTTAACAAGAGGATAAAACCACACTGCTTTAGTATAGGGTAACAGCTACCAGATGACTGTGGAAACTGTGTACCATAAATTCACTCTCCAACAGCCCAGTAAGTTCGACAAAGGTTAAAAACAGTTAAGCGGTGACATGCGATAATGTAAAGCTTACATTTTATATAAAGATGAAAATGGGAAAAAAGTACCTGACTTCCTTTTTGGCCAGGAGGACCCTTTGAAATACAGACAGATACAGATAAAAAAGGGTCAGTACTAAGGTTATTTTTACACCTAAAACATACATTTTCGTGTAAAAATAAATCCAATTAGCTAGTGGGTGGACAAGAACTTTTGGCATGTAAGATTATAACCATCAGTCTGTTGACTCAAGCCATTTTTTTCATCTTCCTTTTTTTTACACAAACAAACTGAGTCAATGCTAAAAGATATCTGACTGGAATTTTACAGATTGTGAAACAATTTACTGATACTGACAATTGCGAGATTAATATTAAATCACAACATGAAATTAACCTATAAACTCTATTGAAATAACTCATGACAAACAAAAAGGACCTTACTGAATTTAGACTGTACTGATACTAATGATCAACAATAAACATTATGACACTGAATCATAAACAATCACAGATGAACAATTGAATGCAAACTGTTCTGAAATGGCAAACCTGTAAAATCACAATAAAGCAAAATTCTTACTATAAAACAGGCTTTAACATTGTTTCAGTAAATCACAACTTTCTTAAAAATCACAAGACAGCATATTGTAATCATAACTTTAAAAACATCTATAAGTTTACTTTTTATTCTGGCAAACACCTATAAACCTTTTAGTGCATACACATCTATTTCTGGTCCTGAAAGTGTGTTCACACATTACCTAAACTGAACATACACATTGGATTAAATTGTTCAGTACAGCATGGGATGTAAAACATAAGTCATTCATTTATAATACTACAACACAAATTGATTAAGGTGGGTTTGGTTAACACACGCTGATGACATCACATATTGGTTTACATCCTTCTTGGTGACAGCCAAGCGCATATAGGTTAGGTTTATTGACAAAGTCAGCAACTATAAATAATCTGCAAAATTTCTGTTTATTAAAATTGCATTGGGTCATATTTACTTTCCTGTTCACATTACTATATTTGCTCATTAACAGTTCGGCAGTTTAGCTCAATTTCATTAACACAAATATAATCTTTCAACCAGACCATCTTTTATCAATATTAACTTAAACTACAATCTTTCTGCCCCCAGACTCTCACATACATGCACACGTCCTCTTGCTGTCACTCAAATCTCAGTTCAGATACTCACAGGTTTGCCGTCCAAGCCGAGAGGCCCCTATGTGTAAAGAAAGCAGAAAAAGACAAATGAGCAATTGGGTAATGCAGCTTTGCCAAAACACATGGGGCAACAGTGAACAAAAAAAAACTAAGTGCAGATACAGCTTTAACATTAGGTGTGAGAGAATAAATCAGACAGGAGACAAAGTACAGAAAGAAGGGGACAGAATCTCAGCATGATAGCAGTGCTTAATTCAGTAAGCATGCTAAAAGACTAATGGTACCCCAAGTAATCTTTTGATAGTCACAGGAGTTCCACAGAAGACATGCTAAAATGATTTGTTATTCTTATAGTGTGATATAGTAAATTTGCAATTAATGAATGTGTCAATTTGCTAAAATTCCTTATAATAATAATAACAATAATGTGTATACAGGTTATTTCTGCTTTAGCTATCAGCATTGTGTACATCGGTTTTTAACATCAATCTCTTAACCTTTGCTGAAAGTTACTCATTGAGCATCATTACCGTCTCTTGCATTGATTGTCCTTCAGTGTGGAAGAATTTAGATCCAATTACTTTAGTGTTTTTTTGGTTGAATTTCTTGTTTATAGTTATCTTGTTTACATAATGGAGCAGTAAAGTGGCCCAGCAGGGTTTAAAAGCCGTATGCCAACATCTTACCCACTGAACTTCCATAAGCTAATTACACTGCTATTACAAATGTCTAGGTTTGGGTCTTTCATAGGGTTTTAAAGTGGCAAAAGCTACAGTATAAATTCTGATGATGCTACAGCCAAGAAATACAGGAAAAACAAAATTCTTATATGTTGGCCCATTCCTTTTTCCTGTCAATCAAAGCAAGACTAGCCAGTAGGGGTACTTTTTTTTAATACGCTACCCGACATTCTATCAAAACTTTAATATTCACTAGATTTACATTGCACAGCATTTAGCAGATGCTCGTGTCAGGTGTGACATTCAAAAAGTGCTTTGAGTCACACTGTTGAACAGCTCAATAATGCTTTATTGGATTAAAAAACACTGTAAATACCACAAAAAAACATTTCAGAGAACTCTTTTGTGTGTTAAATGTTGTGTGCAGGTATTTAGGAAAGAGGTGTGTCTTTAATTAATTCTAAAGTCAGTGACGCTGTGCTGTTCTGACATTGATGAGAGTTCATTCAATTATCTTGGTGCCAGAGCATAGCAAAGGAGATCGAAAAGGAGATTAGCGAATTGTCTATGGTGAAAGACCTTGGCATATAGAGGTTGGGTTTTGCAAGGGTTAGGTTTTACAGGTGAAGTTGTATTTACTAGCTCCTTAACAGTTAGCTAAAGATTATAACATATATTGCAGAAAATCTTAAAAAAAAAAAGATTTTTTTGTAAAGCATTAAACTTAAAACATTTTAATCAATGTCAGGGCTGTGACTATCATATAGTGTTTGTATTCATAATCAATGGACAAAGTGAAAATGCTATTATTTTTTGCTTCTGGGCAATTTGTCTTTATTTATAGGAAGCCAGAGATGAAATAGGGGAGAGAGTAGGACCAGAAAGGATCCAAGCCGAAATAAACCTGGGTGGCCCAAGCGCAACTGTACATGTGTGTGATATATGTTGATAATGGAAAATGTCTTTAAAAAATTCTGGGGGTAATAGGTGGAGGATATTATGCTACAGATATACTACATATTTCCAGATTTTTGGTTACCCCAGTAAAGGGCTAACAGCCTTTTTGTTCTATTCTTGTGTATATGCTTAATCACGTATCTAACTTGTATGGCCGCTTGGTGTATTCAAAAGTACTATCAGAACTATGCAGTAGAAGTCAGTGGTTAAGTCAGAAAGATATGTTAATCAACTGCACTTTTATCTGTTTGGCATGGCTTTTTATAGTACTGGAAGCAGGAAAAAATGGTCTGGGAGTTCCTGCAACACACCAGATTCTAAAAAAAGGCAGTGAGTATGTGAATTACTCAGTTGGTGGCAGTTTTATTGCCAAGGATTTGTGCTCGTTTGTGGTCCGTGGTAGATAAAACAGGGTTTCACACACTGTTACAGGTGCTTGTGTGAAAGTACACTGTGTATATACAATGTTATATAAGTGTTCTGCATAATTTTATGTTTAAATTTATCATTCAGAGCTTCAGTTCATCCTGAACAGGACTTAATCAAAGAACATTTATTAAACCAAATCCCTTTTTTAAATAGAAAGATGTCCTATAGAAATTTATTCTAATTAACGAGCAAAGAAAATCTAAATCTGCTTTAAATGGAAAGGTGTAAATATGCATTTACACAGCAGAAGAATTAGAAAAAAAGCCTACACTAAAATCAATTTTGGAATCGGACCCTGACTCTAAGAATCAGATCGAGGTTGAAATGCGAAATTGGCTTGTGATTTCACATGTTTTTTTGTCATCATGGTGAGTTCAAGAAACACTAATGCAATTACTTTTTAAAACTAATTGCAATATACTTTTATACAGGATAGCTTTTATCCTTGGTGTGTAGTTTAAATGGTTAAGGTGCAGAGTTGTTGATCGGAAGACCAGGAAAACCTAAGTTTAAGCCCCTTTACCACCAAGCAAGACCAGGAAGACCTGCTTTTAAGCCCCCTCACCATTTTTAGCCTGTCAGTGTTGGGTCTTTGAGCAAGACCCCTAACCCTTCCTGCTCCAGAGACATTTTCAAATAAAATGTAAGTTTATTTATGTATGTATATATGTATGTCCTGATCTAACCCAAGCCACATCAGAAAATTAGGCAGGAAATTAGGCCTCATTACCTAGCAAAAGCAACAATTCATATTGGTTTTATATATTGATAATAAATATTTTATAAAATTGATGCCCAAGACCAGGGATCGAGGTAAAAATTATAACAGGTCTTAAATAAGTCCAAGCTCCAGCTCTTCGAATATGTCCTATGATCAGAAAGATCTTTCGCCAAATAATAACAGCACCCACCTAACAACCTTTGCACAAGAATTTAATAAATCCATTGGGACATACTTCAAAAGCCCCATGAGGCATGATGGTGAAGTGTTTGAAGATGGTAAGCAGAAATGTCCTTTGACCTGCAGTACTTGTATATAGTATATTTCTATATCATGGTCATTTGTAGTCTCTTGATGAGATATAGCCTTTTGATTTTAGATCAAGAAGTGGCAAAAGAGGAAAGTAATACACTTCAGTGACACCATAAACCCAAAGTGGTGTTAAACTGTGGGGCAAAAATTGATTGTGAGAATATATTGTATAGAAAGCTGTAAACTTAATTTTAGTGCTATGTACAACTTAGTGCTATGTACAGCTGCATAATATCACAAGTTTTTTTAGTTACACAATCTTTTTCCCCACTGACATCTTAAGATCAGAAGTAGAATATAGTGGTTTGGTCATGAATCCGGATGTGTAAATGTGTCTCATGGATGCTTGTCTCACAGTTAGGTCCATATGGGAACATTTAAGTTGCCTAATTTCCCTGGTGGCTAGTCATGATGAGCAGTCTTGGTGTGCACACTGGGGTCACAACAGACTCTCCCAAACAATGATAAATGAATCTCAAGCTCTGAACACAGATTGATTTATGATACCTGACACATCATGACCTCCCTGGGGTGAGCTAAGTGGTGAGCCATGTATAAGTGCTACTGGTGTGCTAAAATAGTTTCAGTAAATATTTCAGTGCTGATGCAGGTAGTCTCTTGAAAAAATTACTTTTGATTTGATTTTTATTTTTTTTAACCTCAGTTTGGAGAAGGGAAGTTAAGAATGCACACGTTGACAATGACTCTTGAGCATGAGTCTAAGGGTGATGGCAACCCTAATAAAAATATACTGAAACATACTACGGATACTACAACCTGATAAGTCCTAAAAAACTGCTAGAGATCTATTTACAAAAAAAAGATCAGAAATCATGTATTATAATATACTTATAATTACCACTACTACCACTACCACAAATTTTGTAAAGAAATGTATTTGATCAATCGTTCTATAGCAAATTTTATTCTCTTCACTGGAACCAGAAACTGTGTAAGCAATTTAGATGACTATGATGTTAAAAGATGTTAAACATTTTAAAGACACATTCAAGCTAGGCATGTTCGGTAAATAGCTTGATATATGGGTTTCCCAGCCTTTAACCCCCAAAAAACAACCAGAGACATGTTTTCATTGTCGGTGATGCAAGCTTATTGGTTTTAAAGATTGAGAGCTCAAAGATTTTCTAATCTAGCTCATTAGTTAATTATCAAACTGACCAAAACTTGGATCTGGAATTTCAAAAACTATTTTTTAAAAATCCTGAAAATAATGTTTTCTCTCCCCTTTAAGTAAACTCCTTTACCAGAGATAGCAGTAAACATCATAATACAAAACTAACTTTGTGGTTCTTTTATATAGTTCGTCAGACATAGAATACAATAATTTTGTGTATTTATTTTTCCCCAAACATTCCAGAAAGACCTGTACTTATCCTAGACCTTCCTATTACAAAAATATGTACAAAATAAATAATTTCTGTCAGAAACTTGCAGATTAATCACACATGTTCTTAGAGAATAATGAAACATAAAACACAGTTCAAATAACCAATAAACTCTCACGAGGAGAGTTAAGAAAATAGAATAATTGTTTTTCTGTCTTCTGTCTTTTGTTAATACTTAACTTTCTCTGTCAAAAATTACAAACTTATTCTGGGAAAGGGTTCGGGACAGCGAGTATTCAAGCTAAAACTGGTCTCTTGGTTGAGCTCACTGGGACACAGGTTTGAAAACATGATTAAACTGAAACAGATCAGATCCCCATGACTACCACACCATTCCCAGTGATCAGGCTCCTAGAATTTAACTTTGCAGGTAAAACAAATGTATTGTTAAGTTGATCCTAAAGCTGATTTTGAAAGTATGTGGAAAGGGCAAAGTCTAGAATTTTTGTAAGCATTGTTATCACAGTTTAAATAAGTTATTTGCTAATTCTAGATCACAGTGGTCTGTTAAAGACAACACACTGTACATGTAGCCAGTCCATCACATAGCCATATTCTAGTCTATCAACAGACAATCAGAAGTTCCCCTTGATTTCACTGATGTCATTGATGCAATAGATTTATAAATTATGCAAATCCACAAGATTTTTCCACCTCTCCAGGTGATTTTACATATGACCTCTTATTCACTGTCACATTTTTTAACTTGGCATCAGAAAAAGTTTAATAAGTCATCCTGCAAACCTACCACTTGTCAACTGAACCAAATACCTTCAACAGTGCTCCAGACAATCTTCTACCTATCATTTGTTCAATTATAAATGGCTCCTTATCTTCTGGTTAGGTACCGGCATCTTTCAAAAGAGCATGTGTTACTTCCATCCTAGATAAGTCATCACTGGACCCCTCAGACATCAGCAACTACAGACCAGTATTGCTTCTCTCTTTTATTCATAATCAATTGTCTCTTTTCCTTACACAGAAAAACCTTCAAGACCCCAACTTGACATGACCCCAACTTTTGGACAGTCTTGACAGTCACTGAAATGGCGCATGCCACGCCAGATCATACAAACTGTCAGCTGTCCTTTCGCAAGTCCTTTGCAGTGGTTTGCTTCCTACTTGAAAGCCCGTTCGTATCAGGTAACAGGGAGAAAAACAATATCTCCTCCGGGAAGACTCCCCACAAGGCTCAGTACTTGGTTCTCTCTTTTTTTCCATCTATACTCACTCACTTAGCAAAACTATTTTCTCACATGGGTTCACCTACCAAGCTGATGACACTCAACTTGTCTTTTCTTTCCCTTTATTAGACACCACAGTTTCTGCTAGGATCACAGCTTGCCTGGCAGACATAACATCATGGATAGCAGCTCACTAACTAATCCTTTTCCTCACGTGTTGCTAGCATGATCCTGCAGATTTATCCTTCATAACATTAGGAGTATAAATAATTCTATTCAAACAGACTTTAATGAGAAAAATATATTAAAATATTATTTGAAACATCACACAAAGCTTATATAACTGGCTTAAAAATAAATAACTGAAAAAAGACTGAAAAAAGTAAGATTATTAGTTACATTTTATCATTTATCCTGATTAAAACTTAAATAAAGGCTGTTAAGGGAACAATTTTTAAAATCAGTTTAAAGAAAAGTGTATACAAGATTTGACCAGTTTGTCTTTTTGTACACTTTTTAAAAATTAGCCTTAATGTCAGTGAAAATGTTTATAAAAAAAAACAATTGAGTTCCAAGTTTTTTGGCATCTCGACACAGGATCTGGTGACAGTAATGCAGAGTATGTAAAACTGTTCGAACTGTGCACTGAGTCGGGTAGAAATTTGAACTGAAACACAAACAAGCATCCATCTCTATTCAGGCCTCATTCCTCGAAAAGATAAAACTGAAAGCCACAGTCGTACCTCAGCATGGGTTTTGTGGTAAGACTATGGGGAGGCACAAGAAAGGACCAATCACCTGGATCTAATGCTTATAGAATCCCATCCATTTCAGTTCTACCCTTATAGTTTGAGAACATAACTTCTATTATAGATTCTCTTTCTGATGTTCCAATAGAGGTGAAAAAAACCTTTTTTATCAAATATAGAAACCTGTAAAATGACATTTATTGGCTACTAAGTGCTAGTTATTGAAAGAAAAGAGTTCTTACTCTAAAAAGACTCACCCAGGTTATTTTAGCAAAGCTTTTAGCGATGCTAGTGCTACTTCATTTGTTATGTTTGTTATCTCTTTTTAAACATTTCTAAAAACAACAGAAGACAATAAAACTACACAGATTTTAATCAGATTAACATCTAAAAATCTCATGATTGTCCTTTCCTGCTTATCATTTTAAGCATTACATTTAAAGCATTTAGCAGACGTCCTTATCCAATCTAGCCACAGGGGCCACAAGCCAGTGACTTCTGTGCCAGTCCCAAGCCT
>JAOTQW010100656.1:0-10191 GCA_026260075.1 Sisor rabdophorus | reverse complement strand
CCATCTGTCCCTCATTGTTCCTTCCCCTGACTCCAAATCTGCCCAACACTTCCTCATCACCTTATTTATAATTCAGTTACTTGAGTATGATTTGTTAATGTTTAATATCTGCAAGTATGAGAAGGTGGAAGACTTGTATGGAAAATTAATCAGGGAGGATACATTTCTTTCAAGCCCATTTTAAATGTAATTTTGATCATACTATTATACAGCTCTCGCTAATATTTATCTTTGCTTATCACATGCAGGAGTACTATGCAGAAATACTATGCAGGAGTTGGATATATTGTCCATGATGCAGTAGCCTTTAGGTGGAATAATGTGTAACCCTGTTTGTCATGGGCAAGTGAGTTTTCAAAAGTGCCCTTCACTGGAAACAGGGGGTAAAAATAGTCCTTTGTCACATTTGCTCAGTGCAGCGGCACCTACTTGGACCTTGTTATGATATTGAAAAGCAATGATCACAGTAATTGTCCTAAAATTCATTCATTTATTTAAAATCTTTTCTTTTTTTCTAATTCGGGATTACAGGGGTCTGCTGGAGCCTATCCCAGTGCACATGGGTATAAGGCATGGGTACACCTGGACAAGTTGCCAGTCCATCGCAGGGCCACACATAGACAAACAACCACACACACACACACACACACTCACTTCTGTGGGCAATTAATTCACCAAAAGTCACCAATTAACCTAATGTGCATATTTTGGGTACTGAGTACCTGGAGTAAACCCACACAAGCAAGGAAGAACATGCAAACTCAGCACATAAAAAACTCCTTGCTCTTCGCGACCATGCTACTCCACCGCTCCGCTGGCCTTGTTATTTAGGAGAAATTAGTTTCTGTTTTTAAATGAAAATCCTAATTACAGTCTTTAACAACAATAATGGAAAATGCGGCTCATGAAAAATTGTACTGGGATTTGATTAGGGGAATGAACAAGCATTGTAAACATGGCTAACCATACGCCACCATGCAACACCCCCACACCCCAGATGATAAATTTTTTTTTTTTATTTAGTCATCGAAACGGTTTTATGTGCTATAAGTGAGAAACATTTAAATATGACATTTAAGGTGATTTCTCTAAAAAAAAGCGAAAAACACACACACCCTAATATATTAAATTGGTGTAAATTTTTAATCAGTGTGAGGTACATGAAATTATTGTCATTCTATCAGTCTACAAAAAAGTGCTAAAATTCTGTTTCTATTTGTAAAAAAACTCAAAACTTCTGTGTCCTTTTCTACTGTAGACAGCAACAATAGCTCAGTAGCTGTTCTAAACCTGCCATGAAAAGTGTCATGCTTTCGGTTCTTACATGTGATCCCACATCCATAGTCAGACAATACAGAGTGCTTCGCTGAGACAAGGATTACAAAACACAACCCGGGTTTTACAGCAAATGTAAAAAGGTGAACAATAAGAATGTGGCTGGACTTCCTTCCTTCACCAATATTACGTCAAAATGTCAAAACTTCCTTCCTTACTTTGAGTCAACTTATATATATTTCTATTCAAATAAACTCAAATAGCATTAATGCTAAATGGTTGCTGTGACCTTTATTTTTCATCGTTTCAATTTTCATTGTTTCATCATTCCATTGGTTTTTTTTATTTGAATTGGAAGTTTAACTAAAAAAATTTAGTACTATATTGTTATAATGCAGTAAATTGTGACTTGACCATTGTTAATGGTTAGACTGCATTACTGTACCTGAGGGACATTACAGCATTCCTTATTTCATGCATTGTCCACATTTTCACAGTTTCATTGTATTTCAAGTGCATATTCATTTAGCACAGCTGTGAAAAAGGAAAAGAATTCTTCTATAAACAACATTTGAACTCCTGATAGCAGTGACCTTTACCCCCTGTATTGTGACCGCACTGCTTGTTGAGTGCTTTTAAATAAGTAATGTGTGTGTTGAATTACTTTGCTTGCACAGGCTTCTCTGTTGGTCTTTTGTTTGCGGCTATGTTATATGATCACTAGTAAAACTCTTATGAAACCTAGCAACAACGCATATGAATGGCTGTTTATACACAAGATTCACTAGAGGTTTTGGAAACTGGATGCAGTGGTGGACACTAAGGAAGTACACTGTAGACATGACACAGTTCCATTTATTAAACTAATTTCTGTCCTGATTTTTGTATATATTTGTACCACAGGATTTAAATAAAATAAGCTTAAGATTTGTTATAGATTATTAATTATATAGAAAATTAATCTTAAGACTTAACACAATACAATAATACATTTATAGTTGTAATCCTTATTAGTCCATCAATCCATCAGACTATGATGACTAAAACTAAAACTATGATTGAGAAAATACAACTTAAAAATGTCATATGGAATCAAAGTATCGGACTGATTTAACATCTGAATGTTAAATAGTGGAGAAAAACTTCAATATGAAGAGGTTGTTTGCAGTAGCAAGTACAAAAGTTAGCAATGAAAAGAAAACTAAACATACAGTGTAACTAACCTACCAAAAAGCCATTCAAAAATAAAAATGATGGGGCATGTCTTTGTCTTGGTGGGAAAAATGAGAGATTATTTAATATTCTTAAATAATGTTATGTTTGTAAAATATAGTGTTTATATAATAAATGTTGTTGGAGCAATTGGTACAAGTAGGGTTCAGAACCTTTTGCTACCTCTAAAACAGGGAATGGTGGGAAAGGTAAATTGGATAGTTAGTTGTAGTTTCCGATCAATGGTAAGCAGCAGCACATCACGTCACAGCACATCACGCAGGTTTAGGAACACAAATATTTTCCTAAATATAAATTAAACGAGTCAAGCAGTTTGCTGAGGAATCCCTTAAATAGTCATTGTATGTGGTATGTATCTATTAAATAGTCTCTTATATCAAGCTATTATCTGGCTATATGTGTGGTTTGCCTTTAAAAAATGCAATCTTTAAATAAGCTAAATTAGTATTTGTTGTATACACAAAAAGTGCAAAGTTATACTTTTACAATGTCTAAGGCATTTCATATTCAACAAAGTGTTTTTATAAAATGTAAACAATAAGGCTTTACTGTAGTAGAATCCTGTAAATGCTTGACCACTGAGGTATTTTCATTAGCTTAGCACCATTGTTTGTGTCCCACTATAAGGAAGAAAACAGCACAAAGTTTTATGGTTTACATGGTTTCCATGCTGAGGTATGCTCATTTTGGCTAAACAGGGAAAGTGAACCTCTACTTTGTCACACAAAGTTGTGCTGTTTTTAAGGTTCAGTTCGCCCTAACTTCATTAAACATTTTCAAATTGTTTTACTGGAAATGTCAATATATTGGTTTGACTGATTTGTTTTAGCTTGAAAAAAAAAGATTCTTTCTGGTGTAAATCCATGTGTGGTGTGTGCAGTGTGCGTAATGGAGAGAGGAAAGGAGCAGCCCCTGTTTATGTGAAGCTCCCTCTGATAGTCTATAAGGAAAAACGCCCCTTACTATGATGAATGTTTCGTAGGGTGGAAGAGGAAGGGGGGCGCCCCCAGTGTGTCTGGCATTGTTGAGGATATTTGTGTAAAGCACAGAGAGCGTCTTATTTACAGGATTAATAGCAAGACGAGGAGAGGGCAATCGAGTGCCACACGGCCAGGATCTTTCTTCATGATGGGATCCCTAATGTGTAAGTCTGATCCCATACACTTTGTTCTATACCGTATTTAACACTTTCGAGCTGGGTGGATTTTTCTGGTGATGCTGGTAATGTAGAGTTTTGTAGTTTCCCAGATTCCAGGAATTAGTATGCAAGTATGGTCATATATTATAGTGTCTCAAGAGATATGTGAATATAGTATGTTTATTGTGTTAGATATTTTTTCAAGAGTAGGATAAACAGATAGGATGATAGTGAAATTAAATTTTATGTAAGGTCTTGCGTTCAAATCTCGGTCCTTCTACGCTTGCATGGGTTTCCTCGGGTACTCCGGTTTCCTTCCACGTTCCAAAAACATATGCATTAGGTTGATTGGTGATTCTAAATTGCCTATGGGAGTGAGTGTGAGCACGTTTGTTCGTGTGTGTGTGATCCTTCGATGGACTGACGACCTGTCCAGGGTATACCCCCTACTTTTCACCCCCTGTGTGCGCTGGGATGGGCTCCTATAACCCGGAGTTCAGGAATAGGTGGGTATAGAAGATGAATGAATAAATGAAAGAATTTTGTTCCAGATAGAGAAAAAGTGTTAATAATTGTTGACACATACTAAAACAAGCATTATGCAAAATTTTAACTTTGATCTGTTGAATATAAATCTTTAAATTAAAATGATTTAAATCTATCAGAACATGTAAATAATACAGTTGCAACAGATTCTCTTACCTAAAGCATTCGAGATTGATCATGATCATGAAGTACACACTGTGGTATCAACTCAGGAGAACTATTTTTTTTAATAAACAAAATGAGGAAAATTGTGTTATTTTAAAACAGAAAATGCATTATAACGTTTATATGTTAATGCTTAAAGGAGATTAAGCATTTAAAGCTGGTGGTTTGAGATACTGGGAAGAATTTTTGGTCCATGGGTTAAGTAATAGAGAATGTGCTTTGTAGATGTTCCAAACCCCTTAAGGTGTGTTGTATTTTTATATAACACCTCACTAAGCAACCGCTGTATTATTTTACTGAAGAGAGCTTAAATCAGAGCAGCATTAAGAAGACTGAAGGACAATGTTTCTGTGGATTTGTGCTGGGTACTGGATTTATAGACAAAGCTTAGGTAAGCTTTGCAGTAATGAAGCCTGTGCAAGACCAGAACCACAGGAATTCAAAGCTTAAGCCTGTGTGAGTGAGATCCCTGTGGTCTAAGCTGACCTTGCTTAAACCTGGTTACAAACTACCTCACACGAACAGAACGAAAGCAGTGTGTTTGCGATATAGACACTATGCTGTACTACCAGACCTTTCCAGCTAAGTGTTTAGTATGGACGGGAAACTTAAATTCATCCTCCTTTTTATCAGTGTGTATCTCAGTGTGTATATTCTTAAGCATGTGTAAAGAGATTAAGTTTGCCAGAAGAAGTATGCATTTCTCACATTTAAACCTGCAGTATAAGGAATACTAGCTGTGGTTTTATGGTCATCAGGGGGCTCAATCAGTTGCTGTGTGCACTGGGTCATAGAAGTGTGTTGACAATGTTCACTACATGGGGAGGATCAGATGTGTGGGTGAAATAGAGATAGCTGCTACTGCATTAATACATACAAGAAATAATCTAACATTTAAAATTTTTGTAGTGAAATGTGGTTATATTTTAAATAATTTATTATGTGGTATAAAAGTGTAAAATCTCATTTTTTGTCAAGCCCTTAATATTTAGAAACTTTTTGTTTTAATCCTTAAATATTCATGTAAAATAGTTAGTGTAGACCTTATTAACATGGGGAACCACAGGCAAATCTTCTTAGAGTCACAATAGACCATGTGACAGTCATGTGTTAGTAACGGGGGCACACAGTGTTACAATTAGCAGACACATTTTAAAGGAAAGAGCTAAAAAATTAATAGGATAAGAGGCATTTCTTTTCAGTTATTATCCAATATAGCTAAAATAGTTATAGAATATGCGGTGTGTTGAAATGTCCATTTTAATCAAATTTCTTTTTAATCATTATAATCAAAAAAGTTTGTCTGATAGTCACCTTGAAATACCAGACACAGCAGTGACAGTGCAAAGACTATTTCTGATTTCTTTTTCAGAAAAACTCTATCAGAAGTAATGCCACACGAAAGCCTTGTATTATGACATGAAATAATTATTCTTAGTGAACTAAATTACAGATTGTTTTTAAAGCTTCTGCATTTCTTTCTATTTTTACTGCTTTGGCTTGGTTTAGTTACGCTCAGACATTGAAAAAAGTGTTCCACTAGATTTTGAAGCTTCTTAAGTGAAGAGGTGGTGCAGTTGCTGTGCAAAGGTGTTCAGTCGGGTTGAACATTCCAGCTCTTTATAGAGCTTCAGGAATTTTTGCACAAGGGCATTGTCATACTGAGCTTCTATGTTTCAATAACAGGAAATCTTAACACTACAGCATATATATACATTCTAGACACAGTAGTAATTATAGGAAGAAATGCACAATTAATTTGCTAGTTTAGTCAGTGTAATTTAGGCGGCATGTGTTCGGGAAGTGTTACCAGGAAGTACCAGGAAGGTTTAGCTAACTTCACTTACTTCAATCACTCACTCTTTTTTTAGATTTCTAGCTATGAGCTTTTCTAAGTTGTTTCGGTAATCTATTTATAATTTCTTTTGCATCACCCATTTTGTGGGTGATATCTGGACTACACATGTTGCCAGTTTAGACTCATTGGGGCCATCATAGGAAAACAGCTCATATAATGAATCCCACCTGGCTGAAGTAGGTCAGACTTGTTATAAACAATGCTGGTCATAAAGACACATATGATTCTTTCTTGGATTTAAAACAAATATTACTTATTTAGACTGTAGAACTATTTAACTTGATAGACTCTGTGTGTAAATCTGCCTCTTGTGTTCTCTGATTTGCCCTTTGGATTTCATGCATGGGTTGTATAATATGATTTATTTATCTACAAAAAGACTTCTTTGATGAGATTGTTGTTCCACAAAGAAATGCTGTGACCGAATAGGATTTGTGTCATAACCAAAAAAACCCCAAACTCTTTCTGAACATACATGTATGAGACAACAGAAATTATTGTACAGTTGTAAACCCCCCCCCCCCTCTTTTGTGGCTAGAAGGCTGTGAAAAAAATGCTAGGTCCGCTTTTTTTATTTCTGGTAGATTTTCCTTGAAGAAAAAATGTTGAGTGATACTATACTCATGACCACCAAAATGTGATTGGTATCACAAGGATGCTAGTTTTTATTTTTAAGTTTTAGAAAATTGTACTTTTTCACATCTGGAATTTTCTTTTGACCCACCAGCAACTAATTAATTGCTTATTTTCTTTTAATTCAATACATATAATATATTATTACATTTATATAATTTATAGTTTTTATATTTATAGGTTTGTATTCCCTGCAAGTTTTTTTTTGTGTGGAGTGTGCATGTTGTCCATGTGCTTGTGTGGTTTACTCTGGTACTCCACCCACAGTCCAAAAACTTTTTAATTCAAGAGTTAGTGTGACTTGTGTGGACCTGTCTCTAGTGTGTGCCTTTCACCCACTAACAGCTGAGACAGCAGATCCCTGTGACCCTAACTAGGAACAAGCTGATATAGACAATAGTTGGATGTATGGATATCTAAATATATATATATTTTTTATTTTTCAATTTAAATTAATTTTAAAGAACTATATTTACTATATTTTCTATATTCATTAAAAATCTTCTATGGTCCACTATCTTCAGCACAGAGGCCAATGCATTAAACAAAAGCACAGTAATATAAAGGATACCTTATTTCATTGTTATTTGTCTGTTATAATAGTTTTTTATCAGAATAGTAGCTGGTTTAGTTAATAGAAAGTAAGGCCTAAACATAAAAAAAAACCCAAAAACAGTCACTGTCATGCAAGGTGTTTGTTAGACACATATGCTAGCTCGGCCATATGCTATGGTTTATTTTATGTTCCTAGTTACATATTCAGGTGAACCAACCTTGCTTACTCCAGATAAAACAAATACAAATATCACTAATATATATATATCTTTTAGACATTTTAATCCAATGTGGCGCTAAGTCACCATTCCTTTGAATATCACTGTTATGTAAATCCACTGTACATGGAAAGGAAGGTGCATTGCTCCGCACACAATGTCTCACCGGAGGAGACCATTGTTTGGGGGGAAATACTTCCCTGGGATGATAAGCAGTCAAGGGCTATAAGGCAGCTGCTAGAGCTCGTGCTACAGAGAGAGTGTGCAACATGTGACTTGGTCCAAAACACAGCTGAGCCCAGGAAAAATTGTACTTTGTACTTTACAACTTACCTTCAAACCTAATTCCGTCCAAACCCTTTCCCTGGTCTGACACACATTCTGTACTCACTAACTTCATGTTTTGAACCTCCCCCATCCATCTCTACCAGTGGGAGACAAGCTGCTGTGCTGCCTCTTTTTCCCTCCTTAACTGCTGATAGGTCATTTTTGGCAGTCTTGCAATGCAGCCCCAGGAGAAATTTTGCCTTCTTTTGCAGCAGGAAAACACGTCGTAGCTGGAAAAAGTGACCAAAGTCACTCAGACTCTTCCCACAAATATGCATCTCCTGCCAGAACTCCGGCGCAGCTGTGGGCTCTTCTGAAAATCCTGAGACAGATGAGGATGGTGAAAACATAACTGCTTTGGTCAACATTACCAATTTTCGGACTGTATTTGTTTGTTTACTTGTTGGATCTGTGTCACATTGCTGTCTGGCGATTATGCTCAGATGCACTAAACCAGTGATAGGTAAGGCTGTTTATTTGTTTCCCTTTTTCACTAGGATTTTGTTTGTTATAAGTCAGACATTAAGAAACTGAGTTTCCTAGCACAGGGTTCAGATTTTCAAGCTAACTGTTTGGGATGAATGCTTTGTAGACAAAGTGTCTTGATTGTTCTGTTGTTGTGAGTGGGAGGTTTGCTGCCCAAGCAGACAGCAGTCTGTAAATATCCACTTTCAAGCATGTAACCTTATTGCACAATCCTGTATGATTTGTTATTTGGGGGTTTAATAAATTGCTGCAATCCCAAAACACACACAGACATGCAAGGATTGTCTTCATCCACATTCTAGTTTAATCTGAAGTAATACTGTGGAAAGTGGCGTGGTGCCGTAGTGTTGAGCACTGTCACCTCACATGAAGAAGGTCCTAGGTTTGATTTCCAGGCTCTGTGCATAGGTTTATTTTGGGTTCTTTGTTTTCTCCCATTATACAAAAACATGTACATTAGGTCGATTGGTGATTCGAAACTGCTTATGAATGTAAGTATGTGTGTTTGTTTGATGCAAACCTATAAAAGGTGACTCAGGCCTTTAGTTAAATTCTGATTGGTCAGTAGGTGTAATATGTTTGTGTTTACATCCTAGTTAACTACTAATACAGGTAATTGATTTACTTATTCTATATTTGACTATGTCTGTTAATAAATATGAAATAAAATGGTGTATTGTTATTGAACAAGTGAAAATATAATACTATTGATGTGTTAACGCACGGTTGCCTCATGGCCAGGAGCTCCTGGATTTAATTCAAGGGGTCTTTCTGTGTAGAGTTTGCATAGAACTCTGCACTTGCATGGGTTGACTCTGCGTACTCTGGTTTACTCCCACAGTTTAAAAACATGTACAGTTGCTGACTCTAAATTGCCCAAAGTAGTAAGTGGGTGTGTGTGTGTGTGTGTGTGTGGTTGTTTGTCTTTGTGTGGCCCTGCGATAGGCTGGTGACATGTCCAGGGTGTACTCTTGCCTCTCTGAATTAAAGTTATCTGTAGAGATTTCCATATTTAACAGTTACAACAGTAGGCTCTAGTCAGTGGGTGACAAGCCCCATAAACATTTTCCTCTAGACCAACAACCAACATCTTAATCCTGATTTATTTATTGTTACCTTTTAATATGATGTTTGGTATGGGATTTTTTGTATTGCTGACAAATTGTATAGCAGGCGAAAGTGTGTGCTATATTTGTCAATATCTGTACACTGTCTGGGTCTTAAATTAATGTAAATACTGTAATTACCTCACTTTCTTATTTAAACCTGCATCATAAAGTGCAGCACAACTCATTTCACACAACATCTTTACTGGCTGTGCAATGTTGTGTAAAATGGGAGTATCATTGGGATATTGAATAATAGAGAAGAGGTGCTGGCTGGAATAAATAGTGTCTACTGTTCTTTTCTTGTCAGAAAGTTGATGGGAAAATTATTTCCAAAATAAGTTGAATAGAAATGCTACAGTTACAAGAACTGGAGGAAAAAGGAAAAAAAATAACATATTGCCACATATTTGCCCTCGAGCCCGCTGGTTGGTGTCGTACATGTTTATATCTGTAAACTGCGTTAAAGTCTTTATGGATTGGGTCTTGACCCCCCGTCCTCAAAATACCTATATTAAAATGTAATTTAAAATAAAAAATAACATAGAGAACACTGATTATTTTTACTGATCTGTTTCAAACATCATGACAAACCAATACACCACCACGCCGTTCATATATATATATATATATATATGGCAGTGAAAAAAT
>JAOTQW010100584.1:0-10196 GCA_026260075.1 Sisor rabdophorus | reverse complement strand
CTCACACATTCACTCCTATGGGCAATTTAGAGTCACCAATCAACCTAATGCACATTTAAAAAAACCCCCTAAACTTTAAAGCTAATAAATAAATACATCAATTGTGATCGACTGGATAAATGAATGTAGAAGCGTGAATTCAAGAAGTGTTTCCCTCTCTATTTTGGATCATGAGACAAGACATCCTATATTAATTTTTTCATTTATTTATTACAACCGGGAGGTTGATTCTAACAGTGTTTTTCTTTACGTTATGTTTTTCTCAGACTTATAAATCATCCATTCATTCATTGATTAATTCAGTGATTTTTTATACCACTTATTCCCTAATTCAGGGTCACAGTGGTCTGCTAGAGCCAATATCAGCACACATAGGGCAAGAGGCAGTGGACAGGTGGCCAGTCCATGGCAGGGCCAACACACAAACACACACACATACACACGTACATTCACGTATATGAGCATTAACCTAATGCAATGTTTTTAAACTGTGTGTGAAAACCGAAGTACCTGGAGGAAACCCATGCAAGCGCGTGGAGAACATGCAAACTTTGCACAGAACGTTCCTTCTTGCTGTAAGGTGAACATTTTAACCACTTTGTCAGCATGCCGCCCGAGTTATAAACCGATTTGCATTTTAATGAAGTGTTTTAGAATTAAGTATTTGACCAAAATCAATACACAAAATTTTTGGCTACAAGGTGACTTTTATACAGGTTACTAGATGAGATTAGAAGGACTCTCTTAAAGAGACTTGTCCACAGAAGCAGTCAATTAGTGAAATTCTCTTTCGTAGGCGAGGCCAAACAGCTGTCCAAGGATGTACAAGACTCTGAATGTACACAAGGTTGGATTATGAAGAAGGCCAACATAGCAGCTTGATGGAAGTGACTTAACACTTGCTGTGAATCCCAAATTAACTATAAATCTCCTTTGGTCTGGAGCTTCATGCAAGATCTTACCTCATGGATTGTCAATAATCATGAAAATGAGGAATCAGCCCAAAAGTGATGTTAAAGCACCGGTTTCCATATTCACCAAAAAAAGGCTGGTAATACACTATGAAAGACTGCTTAAGAAAGCTCATACATAGACCTATCTGAAGGTCTGAACATCTGAATGATTTAAAGGAGATATGGGTGAAAGTGTCATCGTCAATGCTACCTATGACCACAAAAACATTGTTAAAAATGGTGGTGGAAACATTATGTTTCAGGGCTTTCCCTCAGACAGGGCCCTGATAATAGTTAATTAATTATATTCCAGCATGACACTGGCCTAAAGCACATGGCTAGGGCAACAAAATGACTTAATCTCATTCGCTTACAATCATAACTCCAAATACAATCATACCTCCAATTCAATTCAACAGTTGATAGTAAAGGGCCTTGCTCAAGGGGCCATGCTGCTCATTCATTTATCACACACACACACTTGTACTTAATTAACAAATCTCACATAATTTTTTCTTTCATCTTTTTTTGTTAATAGAAATAATAAGTAGTCCACTAATTCAACTCATAATTATTTAGATACACCCTTGTGAATAATGTATTTATTTTATTAAGAGCGATGAGGATTCCTGACTGGATGTAAGCTTGGCTTACCTAGTTGGAAGTTCGAATCCCATGGCCAACAAGCTACAACATTTAATGACATCCCACACAATTAAAAAACAAATCTTTAAGAGTGTGTGTGGTTGTTGTTCTATGTGTATGCAATGAACTAGCGACCTGTCAAGGGTGTACCCCTGCCTTTTGGCCTATGTGTGCTGGGATAGGCTCCAGAAGACTTCCATGAGCCTGAGTTATGGAATAAGCGGGTTTAGAAGATGAATGAATGAGTGAATTTATCATTACTTAAAAAAACCCCAGAAACTAACCAACTGTGACTTCTGGCTTCAACTCATCTATTCAGCAGGGTTTTCCAGACAGATTCTCTCTGATAGCCACATTCCATAGCTTTTCTTTCTCAGTACAGGTTTCTTATCTAGACAATATCTCACAAAATGTATTACATCTACAAACTTGAAGTTTGTTAGAGTTTTTAATATGAATGTTTGCTCAATAAAAATTATCGCAGCCAGACAAATCTTGCCTTTATGAAAAATTAACACAGTTAGATTTAATATTCAGATGCCGCTCAAGGACTTGATTAACCAAATCAGTTTTGTGACCTTCAAGAGGACCATGATTTGAAGTTTGCAGCTACATACTGGGAATTCTCAATGCTGTCATTACCATGTTGCATGCTACAGTATTCATCCATCCATCATCCATCCATCCATTCATCCATCCATCCATCCATTCATCCATCCATCCATCCATGTGTGTTTGTATATCCATGTATCCTTCCAGACATTTTTAAAATAAGCCAATCAGCCAATGAAAAACCACACAGTTTATTAAACTTGCTCTCACGGCACCAACATATCGGGCTTCTTGATAATATTCATAGTTGATACAAGTTTATCATAGCACTTTTCTATCTAGTTTCCAACATTTTTGGGATGCTAACAAAGAATCTATTAAAGTAAGTTTTACATTGTGCACTATGATTTAAAGCCTATTAATTTTTATTTTTTGTAAAATTTTCTTTACATGTCTCTGTCTCTGCAGAGTCCAGGGTTTGATTTCCTGGCTTGGGTCTTTTTGTGTGAAACTTGCTTGTGTGGGTTTACTCCAGATCCTTTTTTTTATGCGTGCATGTGTGTGTGTGTGTGTGTGCCCGCGCTGTGATGAACTAGTAAGCTGTCCAGGGTGTACTGCTCCTGCTTTTCGGCCCTCCGATAGCTGGAATAGACCCTGCGACCCAGAATTAAGGAATAAGTGGGTATAAAGGATGAATGAATGAAGTTCTCTTTTTTTTCATCAGAAAACTGGTTTATTCTAATGCATTACTGGCACCTGTAATTCAGTGTTAAATTAACAGAAAACTTTAAAGATTTGAACAAAATGATTTGTTAATTTAAAACTTTCAGAGCAATCAGATTTCAGTATTTAGTAGCACTATAGTATAACCTGTGTGTACTATGTTAATACGATTATGTCTGAATTGTCAGTGTGTATTAACTGTGGCAGACAATCAATTGGGCACAGCTGAGTTCTTTGCAGCTTTAGTTAATCTGAAAGGAAGCTAGAAAATGTTTCAAAGCCATGAAAAGGAAAATGACAAACTGACAAACAGACATGATGCCAAGTGACTAATTATCTCCATTAACAAACAAGGCACAGCAGATTGCATAGCAACTCCAGCTGCCAATTCAGGCTGTTTAAATAAGGAAGTTAAACCATCTCATATGATATTATCTAAAGTCATTTGCTGAATTTCTAAATTTGCTGCATTGATTTTACCACTGTGAGCTGCAGGAGGAGTCATTTTGTCAAAATGTATTAAAGAATGTCAAACGATTACCCATGGGGTGTCTTGAAATATATTTTATTTTGGCTTTTGTTCAGGATAATTTAAAACATCTCTTAGTGAGTTCTGCAGCATCACATCAGGCTAAACTAAAACAACGTCCACTGAAACTAGGCGACAACATCTCACTTTAACTTGCATTCTGTTTCTGTCAGTTAACCTAACACATGCCTTGATAGACCTTATGCTATTCGACAGCCCTATATGACGGACCTTTTTGTGACCCCAGTGCTTAAAATCAAAAGCTTTCCATTCACCACAGACACATTACAAGGCTCATCATAGTATTGGTCAATACAGCAGCTTATGGGTGATCTCTTCTCTCTTTTAGATGGTTCAGCATTCAAATGTTGGGTCACTTTTGTCTTTTCTGAAAGCCAGGACAAGCTCTTTGTTTTCAGAAGAGGAACTTTGTGAGCTTGGTACAGATAGGAAATCCATAGTAATATATATGGTATTAGAAAAACAATTGAGTTGTTCATCTACGTGTGGCCCTGCGATCAACTGGCGACCTGTCCAGGGTGTACCTTTGCCTCTCATCCTATTTGCGTTCGATGGGTTTAAGCAGACTTTCTGTGACCCTCGGTTAGGGAATAAGCGAATATAGAAGAATAAATAAATAAATGTTAATTCCGACAATTCCCACAAGTGGAAGTGCAGTTATGTTGATTATTTTTATCTAAGTACCATAACCAACCATAGATGAAGATCAAACAAAAAATATATATTTAGTAGGTGATCACACAGTATAGCCAAATGTTCCCAAACAAGACACACATCTGGCTTTAATGTTGGTCTATGTTGGTTTGCAAAAAAAAATACATGCAAATAGTGATACACAGCAAACTATAAAATCCTCATATGGTTATTGTAATTTCAAGAGCACTCATTGGACACTATTCAACTAATTAATTTAGTTTTGATTAATTTTTATTCATTCACTCGGGGTAACGGGAGTCTGCTGGAGCCTTTTCCACATAGGGCGAGAGGCAGGGGGTACACCCTGGACAGGGCCACATACAGACAACGACACGCACTCACAGTCACTCCTATGGACAATTTAGAGTTACCAATCAACCTAATGCACATGATTTTGGACTGTGAGAGGAAACCAGAGGACTCTGCACAGAAAGACCCCAAGCCCAGGATTCAAACCCAGGACCTTCTTGTTGTGAGGTGCAACCGTGCTAACCACGCCACCATGCTGCCCGGTTTGTTATATTAAAACCATGAAATGTTCTATGCAGCTACGGCTTCAAAAACCAATTCCAATACAGAGTAAATAAATAAGTAAATATGTAAGTAAGTTAATAAATAAATAAAAAAAAACCTTGTCTGAAAACTCAATTTAAGTTCTTTTACATCGAACCATTTTCTACAATTAATACCAGCCTTTGGCTCAAATCACTTTTTGTTGGTATTTGGCAGTTTTGCTTTTTTCTAGAATGATGCTGAACTTTTTATGCTGGCTGATCTTTTTTTGTGCAGATGTTAGCATTGAGGTCATTTAACATCATGTGCTGTGTGCTTAGGCCATGTTTCCATATCTCTAGGAAAGAGTAACTCATTCAGCCACAGGAAACCAGCATGTAAAGTAATTTTTTTTAATTTGTGTTGAAACGTTTCCTTAGGTTTAATGCAACTTTGAAAGAGAAGTAACTCATACCCATGTACAATAAAACAGATAAAGAGGCAAAATTGCTACTGCTTAGATAATCCATGTCAAACTATTTATATTTCAGCTATTTTCTTTCTATCATATTTATGCATGTATGAATTTTATCTGGTCTTTCAGTATTTACCTTGTAATTTTTAATTACCTCTTAAATTAGCAAGATCAAAGATTTTTGCATGCCTCATCTAAGTATCCCAGGGGCATGCAGTCAGGGCCAGCAAGTCCTTCCTCTGCTGGCATACACCCGCCCTCTAGGACCAAGATTGCTCAACATTGTTCTGTGTATGATAGTTTGTCCAATCTCATTTCAGTTTCTAGGTTCTGCAAAAGCCTTCAGAATCAGTAGTGCTGCCCATGTTGCTTACACTTTATAAGCAGTGGCAGATTGCTAATTGGTTAATATCATTGAAGACTGTCTCTTAAACCAGGGAATAAATCCCTAAAGCACAGCTACACTAGCAAGACACATATACAGTTGAATTAAAAATAAAAAAAAGAATGGTTTCGAACATTGTCAGTTCAGCTAACCCCAAAACTAACTAGATTGTCCCAGCTCTGGAAAAAGTTTATCCCCCACTTCCGAACCAGTGTGATATTCAATAGTGCTGACATGCAGCCTTTAAAAGGTATTTTATGTTTTATGTATTTTATTTTATATTAAATTACCATTAAAAATATAAAAATGAATGTTAATGTCTGAACTGCTTAGTTTTGGTTGTAGTGTAGGGGTTTGGAGTCTTAACAAGGTTTCTTGCTTTTATAAATATAGTTTCAAACACCTAATATGTGAAATGTCTCTCTAAGTATTATATTGCGTTTTGCGTATTGATAGTTTCTATAATCGCAAAATGATGGTATTAAGAGGTGTATTATTTGCCATAGATGTATCCATATATTTGACAGGTTATTGCTGACTTTCCCAGCCAGATAGCAATGGAATGCAATTAAAAAAAATTAAATTATGTTCTCCAGGTTTTGGTTTGGAAACCATGTGTTCTGCTCAGTTGATAAATATTATTGCCCATTGCGTATGATCATTAGAAAAAGGTTCAGATAGTATGAGATAGATAGATAATTATATCTGTCTTTGTCTCTCTTTCGTTCAAAATTAATACTGTAATTACATTTGTACTAGAGAAATTTTAGGATAGGTTTCACCTCAAACTCAAGTCTAACAATTATGACATGGGTAATCATTTACATTTATGGCATATGACAGAATTCCTTATCCAGACCAATGTATATTTCCCCAATCTCTTTACCAAAGGGTTTAAGGGTCTTGCTCAGAGAATCAACAATGCAAGCTTGGGGTTGCTGGATCTAAATACATGACCTTCCGATAAACAAACACCTAAACCACTTAAGTACTCTTTTTCCAGGAATTATAGCTGTAGAAGCAGTAGAGCAATCATTAAGCAGTGGAATGTAAGTTTCCCATCCCAAGTTCTCCAGTTTTTAATTGAACTGTGTTTACAACTTATGACTATTATGTTTCATTTATACTTTTTTAAATCATTAAAACTCTTTTAATATTTTGAACTTATTATGATATCTTATGACCAGAAATATTTTTGCAGTAATTAATAATTATATTCTGTTAAATATACATTTTATACTTTAGAAAATCTTGTTCTTTATGTAACTTGCATTTGCACTAGTTTTACTTTGCTTTTATTAGTCTGTATATTAATGTCTACAGTTTCTTACATTTGTATTTTTTCATTGCTGTAGTAATAAAAAAATTTCCCAGCTTGGGATGAATAATGTATGTCCATTCTATTCTAACACCTCATTAATTTGGCACTGATGATTCAGAAATTATGAAAATTACTCTATGATGTAATCTTGTGACTTCCAGCAGCATTCAAAGCTTGCATTAGCTAATATCCCCTTTTTAACGGTTTCATACATTTGTATGGTTATGTATAATAATGGTATACCACTATTCATATCCGCATGATTATGTCTAAAATATGCATGGTCTCACTTTTCATAGAGGAGACTGTTTAGGCCAGTAACCTTTACTAATAATTGAAAAATTGGCTTCGCTACTCAAACATATTTCTTCATAAGTACCTTTAGACTTTCAGATGTGTTTGCAGTTCTTGCTGAAGAATTAAAACTGCCTTTGATTTGAAAATATTACGGGTTTACTAATTCACATTTGAGACTAACAGAGCCATTCTGATTAGGTAATAAAGTTAAATATTTCAGAATCAGCTCTTTTTGCTAATATGTCACTGCATGACGCTGTTTTGTTGTGTAGTCTTGTATTACTCCCTGTGGAGGTTCTGGAAGAAATTTATGCAGAGCTTTTCATTGGGGGGGCATTTTTTAAATTTTTAGCATTCCAGACTGGGAAAAATTATGGTTGGGAAAACCTCTATGAGCCAAGCTTCAAAAAAATTGTTAAGTACCACAGCTGCAAAGTTGTGAGGTTTTAGAGCCCAGACAGCAGATAACAGTCTCACTTCCAGACTGTGACCATGTCCTATGGTTGGGATTTCTAAAGTAACAAACTTTACTGGTAGCTAGGTAAAGAGTTTATTACTAAAATTAAAAAAAAGATTAAATCTCTTATAATATATACTTATTTAACTGGTATTTTATCGTGAACTGTCTAAAGCAGTTAGATGCAGTTTGAAGAATAATAATGTTTATTAATATTTAATCATATACTAATTAAACAAGTAAACTAAAACCAGTTCACCTAACATTATAATAAAATCAGCGTTTCTATCTTCAGAAATCTGCCTCCTTGAGCATTCTGCCTGGCGAGGACCCTTGCGAAATCCCACTTCCCAAAGAATGGAAGTGTTACATGTCACCACAGGGGCGGAAATACTATGTCAACACTTTAAGCAACGGTAAGCACATCTGAACGCATTTACCCATGATACAAACACGAAGCAAATAATTAAGACTGGAGTTCACTTCAAAGGGAACACATTGACATTTTGTGCCCTTTTTCATTTATTTATTTGTACTCACTGATATGTATGAGGACAACTGACCATTACATCCATATGTTGTTTGAGCATTCCATTTCTGATTTATTGCATTTCAACTCTTACACCTTTAATAACCTTAAAATATGTCTAAGAGGGGAAATATATATTTGACTTGACTTCATAGAGATCTGTGGCTTTCTGCACAGCGACATTGTCATTCTGAAACAGCGTTTCAGTCCCAGTTACAGTTTTCAGCCTTGTAGCAACAAGAAGACAGACTTAGATGAATTCTAAGTTCTGGTAAGGTGTACACAAACCTTTGTCTACACAGTGTTTCTAGGGGAAGTGAGAATAAAATTAGAAAAGCTACAGAACATTTACACAGACAGTTATCCTAAGCTTATAATTGACACGTATCAGTGTTACAGTGAGACAGAAATGCTACTCTTGCTGCAATTTTTTTTCAATCAAAGGTCTTAAATGTCAGGGACACGCGCTGAATTCACAATTTCCAACAGTGCAAGCTTTGCTGTGCAGTGTGTGAGGCTGGTACAATTCAGTGTCATTAGATTAGAGGCTTGTTAAAGATATCTCCTATTGTCTTAATGTGTTGTTTTGAAACAATTAGCATTGTGTCTGTTCCTCAGTGCACTGTCCTACGTCATCTTTTCAATTCTCAAGATGAATAAAGCGGTGATTCTTACTATTGACATTTTAGAAAATGTTTATCTTAGACTTTCTGAAAAGCAAAGTTCAAGTCATTAACAGAATAATGTACATGTAGGTAGTAGTAATAGTATTAAAATACTATTGATATTATTAATAGTATATTAGTCACATTGTTGATTGTCAAATTAGGACCCTTTTTGGTACCTAAATTCGCTGCAACTAACTGGGTGTGAAATGTGACAATTTACTCATCCTAGGAGCTATAACTGACAGTAAAAAACCCCATAATAAACATTTCGTACAATTCCAGAAAGCGTTAGCTTAAGATAGTTACTTCCATTTGAATCCTGTTGCTTTGACCTGGCATCAGTTTCAGCAGTTATTCATCTTAAAAGAGCCGGTACACCATCTCTAATGTCAAGGCAATTGAGACAGCTGGTCCCTATAAAGCTTATTCCACATTGCTCACTAAAGTTGTTAATAAGTAAAGAGGAATTCACACACATGATGACCCATCTGTCATACAAATCCCCCTGCTTACTTGATGAAATCTATAATAATTTGCTAATTTCATTTCTAATCTGTTTAGTCTGTGACCGTTGAGAGGCGTGCTATTGAGAAAACATTTAGTAAATAGTGCATGGCAAAATAAGACTGTTTGGAGGGTTTTAGATGGTTTATAAGGGCATGTCAGTTTGTCACACATTATGTTTTGTGTTCTTTGGTTGCCATGGTGACATGACAAGTATAGCGAGTGTGTGTTGGGGGGATTTTCGAGGTGGTGTGCTGATTGGTTTCCTTCCTGTTCTGTATACCAGTAAACTGCTTTTTGTCCTGTTAGACCCATTATACAACATCAAACCATAAGGAATTAAGTCTGACTGGACCACAAAAAAAACTGAATCATGTTAAAAAAGTTTTATAGTTTATAATAAAATAAATTAGGATAGTATTAATATTCTATGCCAAATATGATCAGAACACTGATCCATTATATACTGTTCAGATGCAGAATTGGTTTTCTTTTTTTTTCCCAAATTTGTTTGATACCAATGGCAATAACAACAATGATAATTAAAATAAATTAAAAATGAGTATTATGTAGGAGTATTAGATGTAGTTCCAGTAATGGAATAATGCAATGTTATAACAGTACAAAGACATTGGTGTGCTTACAAGTTTGTGGCAACAGTTTGTAGAAGTCATACTAACATGTATATGGGTGTGCTGGTAAAGTGCCAAAAATTCAACAGATGAATTACATAACCTAAATTAAATTGTTTTGCTATTTAAATTATGCACAGTATATTGCATGTGTGTATCTGCAATAGTCACATGGCAAGTTGCGATTATAGTTGACTGGGCCACAGTTTTGAAGATGCGATTTGTGGATTAATTGCAAATTAAGTAAAATTTGCACATTCATTCATCTTCTATACCCGCTTATTCCCGAACTTTTCGGGGTCACGGAGGTCTGCTGG